>QVAJ01000054.1:1516352-1545250 GCA_003546035.1 Mixornis gularis
TTTAGTTAAACTGTATAATATTATGAGGGAATTATGTTGTCTTTCAAAGCTGCATGACCCTGTTACATTGACACAATGGGGTTGTCTTTTGGCTCCTCAGCAGCTCAGAAGGTGGGCTGGAAGAAACTTGTACCCCTCTGACTTGTGCTTGGAAACAGGAGGTGGTGGTCTGCAGGCCAGGTAGAGCAGCTGCTATTACAGAAGTTGGCAGCAGTCACGGTGTTTGATTTACATGTTCAACCATGCAAAATCAGCTGAAAATTATGTAGCTGAATTCAGATGGCCAAATAATGAGACTGTTTGTGTTGCTCAGCATTTTCTTTTCATTTCAGTCCTTACTGTCTAGCTGCAAAATATCCCTGTGGGTTAGAGGATGGCACACAGAAGACTGGGTTTCAGAAACAACAACAAAATAGGATGTTAAAACAGTGGGCTAGAAGTAACTTGTCACAAATGGGATTTGAAACGAAATATCAGAGAGGCTTCTATTTGAGCCACAAAATTCGTCCAATGCTTCTGGCAGTCCTACACGGACAAAGCTGTTTCAAGAAAAAAACATTCAACAATTTCTGAAATTTGGGAGGAAAAAACATGGAAATTTGGAATTAATTTTGTAACATTGTCAGTTCACTAAAATAATTTTTTGTCAACCATAATGGTTTTTTTGTATTTGCGTAAAATATAATCCTTTCCCAAAAATGCAGTATAGCAGTGCCATGCCCCTTTTAATTCTCCCTGCCTATGTTGGCCTTGAGAGTGGATAAACATGCCACTTCCATTATGTGACCACTATTTTTGACAGTGAAGTATCATTGAATGTTAATGCCTCTCATGTTCTCTTCATTATACATGCTCATTTCCATGACAAAGACCGTAAAGGGAACAGAAAATGGTACAAAATTAATATGTTCTCCTGACAATCCAGAGACAGCATTGCATGATCTTACACAGAAGGCACAGCTGGGGACTTTGACAACTGCAAGTACACAGCTGTTTCTTCTACTAAGTTCAAAATATTTTCCATGCAGTTTTGTTCGTAAACCCATGGATACATGTGTATCCATGGGTTTATGTTTGTGTCTGTATGGACACCCTGCATAAGGTAGCCAGGATAATATTTTATGTGTAAACTAATTTGATTTTTAAGCCTAAACTACATTGATTTCTCTTCTCAAGGTTTTGGCTTGTAAAATTTTCTAAATCTTAGTGAGCATGCCTGAGAGAAGAGGTAGAATAAAAAAGTACATATATAGACAGTTGTCATAGTTTAGGAATGGTTTCTCCAATTTAATGTTCCTACTGAAGCCACTCTCAGCTATTCCGTGCTCACTTACTCTCCTTTCCCCCACAGTGGGATGGATAGGAGAACTGGAGGCACAAAAGATAAAGATCACAGGCTGAGAAAAGAACATTTTACTGGAAACATCAATGAGTTAAGAAAACAAATGATAAAAGCAACAAAACTAATAAGAGTGTGAAAGAAGCAAGTGATCCATATACAAGTTCCCAACATTAGCCAGCCATTCTCTCTGCTATGCTACCTAATTCAAAAGGGTTCCCTGTCCACAGAAAATGACATGAATTGGTACAGAATAATATGTAGGTCTTAGAAATGCCCCMCTCCTGGCTACTGAAAAAAATAACCATGTCCTGACCAGAACCAGAAAATTATCCCCTCTTATTTTGTATACCATCTATGCCATGGCCAGATCCTATGCCTTCCAATTATATACATAAATTTATATACCTACATATACACATACACACACACACACATATATATATGTATATATATATACACACACCTAAGCATATATATATATACCCCCAGAAGCACAGGTATCATTTCCATAATCAGTGACTGGCCCTCCAAGATGTCTGTGGATTTCATGCAGTCCATGACTGGAATTTCTATCTGTCCTAGATATATTCCAGGGCTGGAGATGTGTTGTCAGCTTATTCCAAGCTGCATCAAGGCCTTAAAAATTGATGTATCTGGCACATACTCATTGTCCTTACTCATTGTCCATGTTAGTTGTAGCATATAGTGGCAGGGTCATTCATCAAACAACATTATACAATGAAACATTACAGACTGTTCTCACTCAAGAATCAAATCCCCTTGAGGTGCACAGGGTTTCCCTGTCCCTCTGCATTACCCACCATGTGCATGCACACCCTTGCCTTTGTTGGAATAAGAACTAATCTGCTTTCTCCTCTAACATATTCCTTGTATGCACAATGAGGACTTTATCCCCCTCTGTGGTACTTGGAGGTTTTGATTCCCCAGGGCCTGTTCTATTGGTAGAGCCTTTAGTGTTAACTAACCAGGTGACCTTCACCATATGTAGTTCCCTGTGTTTGAAGGTCCTCCCATCCCTTCCTTTCAGAGTGGTTTTTAACAGTCCATTGCACTGTTTAATTTTCCCAGAGGCTGGTGCATGACAGGGAATATGATACCCACTCAATACAGAGGCTATACCTGCTTGGCCTGCTTGATCACAGTGCACGTTTCACAGCTATGGATCACCTGAGAAATAGTGTCCATTGTTAAATTCACCCCAAAGTTAAACCATTAGCCCATCTATATTGTTACATCTCTTCCCTGATGGCCTGAGGCATCATGGGCCCACTGACCAACAATAATTCACCTTTATGCTGCCAGTCCACTTTACTGTTTCAGTCTCCAAAAAGTATAAACAGAAGTGAGTTGGGGGGGAGCAAACTGGAGGTATATGACTTCACTACCTGAAGCTGTAATTGGAAGATTAACTCCTGACATGTAAATAGACCAAACTTATAATTATCTGAAAAACTTGTGACCATCATCCATCTTGGGTATTGTCCATTGGAAACTGACAGTGTCCATCTTGGCATTTGACTCCTGAAAACTCAGTTTCCTTACTTACTTGACCTTACTTTGTTTTATGGCAAGTGGCTGCTAGGAGTTTTGGGTTATCTCCTTCCCTTTCTCAAAAATTCTGTCTGCTGTTCCCCCTCGTGATGATGTCATCGATGTACTGTAAGTGTTCTGGAGCCTTATCCTTTTCCAGTGCAGTCTGGATCAGTCTATTGCAAATAGTGGGGCTGTGTTTCCACCCCGGGGAAGTCAGTTCCAGGTGTACTGCATGCCCCTCCAGGTGAAACAACATGAGTCTGCACTCATGGTTAAAGACATGGAGAAGAGTACATTTGCAATGTCAGTGGTGGCACCACTTTTTTGCCCTGGACTCCAGTTCATGCTGAAGTTCCACATGTCTGGCACAGCAGCACTCAGTGGTGGTGTGACTTCCTTCAGGCTGTGATAGTCCACTGTCAGTCTCCATTGGATTTACACACTGGCTGCATGGGACTGTTAAACAGTGAGTGAGTTTTGCTGGCCACTCCCTGGCTCTCCACTTCACAAATCATCTCATGGATGAGAGTCACAGAGTCCTGGCTGTGCAGTATTGTCAACAGTGCATAGTTGTAATAGCAGTCAATACCCATCTTTCTTGGACCATTAGCAATTCCACAGCAGAAAAGTCCTCTGAGAGACCAAGCAGTGTTCAGCTCCTTTATTTCCTCTCCCAAAAGCCCAGTGATGGCCCTTCTGGGTCCTTGAAAGGCCCAATACTGACATCACACATGCCAAGGAAGCACAGGTCCTCTGGGCCAGTCACAATGGGGTGTTTTTGCCATTCATTCCCAGTCAGGGTCACTTTAGTTTCATACAGTCAGCTGCTCAGGTATACCCTTGTTACACCAGAAACAGAGATACATTCTGCCCCTACATATCTTGATGGCATCAGGGTACGTTGTGCTCTGGGGTCAACTAAAGCTTTACATTCTCATGGATCTGATGCTCTAGGCCACTGAACCTACACAGTCCCATAGATCTGATTGTCCCTTTCCTCCACATGGCTGGAGGCAAGGCCTCTCTAGTTCTGGTCATGGTACTTGTTGAACTGGAGATCCTTTCAAGAGGACTGGAAGTACCATCAGCCCTTCTGTTCTGTCTGAGGACCTGCTCACTTGAAACTGGAGCAGCATTTGTCCTTGAATTTCCAGTGGTGGTTGTTCTTCCTCTCAACTCACATGCCCATGCATGAGGCTGGTTTTCCATCTCACTTCTGCACATCCTCTCTGTTGTCATACAGCAAAAAATACAGGTTGCCTTGTGGTTTGTACCCTCTGTCTTAAGCAGGAGGGTACTTGCTCCCAATAGCAGAACTTCTGGTCCATACTGGAGGACCATGGGACATTTCCTCTCTAACTTTCTGGATTCTTTCATGTATCTGTCATTTTGAACAGTCCTTCCACAGACAAGGTGCAGGTTGTAGAAAAAAAAATTATCATCCTATTGCTGTAGTCAGGTAGTCACCTGAAGCACTTTTTCTCTATGGTGTTCCACCTTCTTGGGTACATGACTTGAGAGAAGTCTCTACCATTCAGAGTCACCTTCAGAGGTTGTTTCTATCCTCTTCCCACATCCTGGGACAGGGATCCCTGCTGTCTGGGTTTACTACCATCCAGTTTCATGCCACAGGCCATGATATCCCAGCATTGGAGCAGCCAGGTCAATAGAGCAGTCAGGGCTCCCCTCATACTGGTGGTGTAAACATTTTCACATATCTTGCAGCTCACTCACGGATAGGGATGGGTAATTATCTTTGATCCTGCTTCTTCCTCCTGTAGTGAGGGTCCTGCTTCCTCTTCATTCTTCACTATGAAAATTGATTTGGTCTTAGACTTCTTCTTCTGTATAGACCAATTGCTACCAGCATGGATTGTTCCTCTGGTTTAGCTGAGTTTGAGTGGCCATCCTGCCTGTTTGTCCAATTTCCTCCTCCTTTCCTGGAGGGTGCTGTCTAGTATTGAACTGTATCCAGTAAAAAGTGGCCAGGGCTCAGTACACTGTATTGAGTTGCTCCTGTCTGGAGTTGCCACAGCATTCTCCTTGCAAATAATCTGTCACTTTATGAGGGTCCTGTAAGTTGCAACAGAACTAAAGTACAAGAAATGAACAAATCTTATGTGAGTTCTCACTTTCAACATTATCTAACTGCTCTTTTTGCCGTGTTACCTGGCATGGAAGGGACCTCCTCCTCCATCCCCAGTAGATGACATGAGATGGTATAGAATAATCTCAAGGTCCTAGCCATGCCCCATCCTGGCTATTGTAAAAATTAACCTTGTCCTGGCCAGAAGCAAGATGACAGTGTAGGACATCTGCTATTATCCAAATGTTGAATTTAAAACTGCATTGGGTCATATTGTTGTTATCATCATCATGGTCCATGGGCAGCTGATTTTGGTATTGTTAAGGTATTTTTTAATCTATATTTTAAATAAGAAAAAAAAAAAGTCTTGATTGGGTGGCTGGCATATTATGATTTGCCATCAGTTTAACATCCTCAAATTCTGCCCGCACAAAAACTTATGTGGGAGAAAGCCAGAAACAAAAGAAATTGTAGAGTGTTGTCTTCACCTTTTGGAAATTAGGACTCTGCTTTGCAGATGTACTTCTGATTCATATGTTTTCCCGTTCAAAACCTGCATCTGCATTTCTAGATAAAAAGCAGTATGAAGTACATAGCAGACTTATTGCAAGAAAACTTCCTTCATAATTTCCATTTCAGAAATTTTCTGGTCCACGTATCCTGTGGGAAAAAAACAAACTCAAAACTAATTTAAACCCCATAATAATCCTAATTTTTTGTGGCTGAGATATACAGGTAGAAGTTCTGTTGCACTGGGCAGATATTTAAGGAATGCTTTTCAAAATAAAAGATTGGAGAAACAAGAATCCTTCATGTCTTCAGAACCTTACATCTCTGGTGCAGATCTAAAAACTAGCTAATCCAGAACATCTGAATGGATGTGTGCAGTCACCTGAGCTTGGTATTTCCCCAGAAGAATTTACTACAGGCATCTCACAAGGTAATTGCTTCTCTCAAGGTAATATTACCATCAAATTTATAGGAAATTCCATCCCCCAAGTAATTACTGTAAAAATAAATATAAATTTTTGATTTTAAGGATGTTTAGGATTTTTTTTTAAAAATAGATAATCAAACACTAAAAAAATTCAAAGATTTTTGATATTGTCTGATTTTTCTAAAGAAACTAAAAGATACTTAGTTCTAGAACGTAAACTGCTTTTTATGATTGTGGTAAGTTTTCAGCTTTGATCAACAGTACACTTTAAATGTGTTTAAATTCAGCTAAGAATGTGATAAACAGTAAAAACACCAGTCTAGACTGTAGTTTATCTAGAGTACCTCTATAATCTTTAACAAAGTGGATGGACAACAGCTCAGGAGTGAAATACAGTTTTAGATTAAATTAAGTTATTCTGCAGCTGTAAATGACAGTGGCTTTAACTTCTCTGTGTCACCTAACAATGCAACCTTTTATGAAGACCTTAGAGAATTGTGTAGATATCACATTCAGAATGTCAGAGGGAACAGAGTGGATGGTGCTCTGAAATAGTTGTTACTACTGTGTTGTTGCCAGAATTCCAAACACTTTGAATCTTTCTTTAAAGTAAGGAAAATATGAGTCACAAAGAGCTTCTGTGAGTATAGAGTACAGTATCAGAGAAAAAAAAAGTGTACTTTGAGCAGGATTAGAACTTGTCAGAAATGCTTCAGGGGAAAGTTAAAATGAAGAAATAAAAGAATTTCTGGGTTGGGTTAATATCCGAGTGTCAAGAAAAAATTTGTGCTATTGGGAAAAAAATCTTAATTACACTCTCCTTTCTTTTATTTCTGACACCAAACACCTCTTTAAAGGATATTAAGGTGTTGATAAATTGCAGTGTGTTTGGGTGTCCTCATTTATAACTCTCTCCAGCAAAAGGTGAATTTGTTAAATAGTAATGAAGTCCAAGACACAAGATTTAAATTGCCTCAGAGCCAAATGAAGACAAAAATTATTCTTTTTGAGACCTGAAAGGACAAGCATTAGATCAAAGAGGTCTTTTGCAGAGAATCAAAGGGAAAGGGGCAAGCTGGCTTAGAACTTGTGATCAGTAAACCAGGAATATGATGAGTCATAATGCCACAGCAGACTTCAGATGGTGACACCTATAGAAAATGAAAGCCAAAGTAAAAAAATGGCAAGCAAAAATAAAGAACCATGACACGATGTGATAGTTCTGAAAAGACACGTGTTACACCATGGCCTTACAGAACAAGGAGAATGAAACATGAGGATGTGTTATAGTAACATAATGCATTGCAAAATACATCTTCAGCATATTTATAAATCAGAAAAACACAGACAAGTTGTTGTAAGAGTCTAATAAAAATATATATTTTGATTTTACAAATCTTGCAAAATTGTTTTCTGAAAGCTTTTGGTTTTATGGTTGGTCAGGTGAGACAAAGAGGTGTGTGTGAGGGTTCAGTGCTTTGTTTTTAATAYCCTGATCATGGCTTTGGTCTTTTTGGATGAATTTGTTACCACAGCATATGATGTGTATTCTACATCATTCCATGCATTATGTGCATGGGTTGTGGCTGTTTCTTGAGTCCCATGATTATTTAGTGAGGAAGTGGTGTATAATTCCTGACAGTGTGGTAGTTTATCTAGTTACTTTAAAGAAAGCTGGTATTTCAAAATGTTTCTCCTAAGATCATTACAAAGATAAAAACAATTGGCAAGAATATCAGTTCTTGTTACAGTTGCCCAGCAAATGTAAAAACACTCAAAATTGCCACAGGAAGCAATAATTTCAATGACAAATTTTAAAGCTGTTTATTTGGTGTGTTAAGTAATATATTTTTGATCAAAGATAAACAGATCTAAAGTTCCATTTGTTTTGTTGCAGAGGAAAAAGGAAATTGCTATTCCCTAGAGGCTGACGTACCTTGTAAAGCAATCTGTCTTCAAACCCGGAATGAAAGTGAGCCAAAAAAAAAAAATCTCTGAATTATGTGACAAGTCCCTTGAGATGCTGCTAGTTGTTCTCTACTGTTGAGGACCACAGATGTCTCATATTGTGGGTCATATCGAGAATTTTCTGGCGTTCGTTGGGGGGGGGGTTAAGTATTATTAAAAAAAAAAATTATGTTGTCAGATGGTTACAACTGTTTGTATTCAATACTGTCCACTCCCTGCAGCTGCATTTCAGTAAAAGGTAATTCTTAAAAATCTTCACCAGGTTCTAAGTATACGTTCGGGTTCCATACTGCATAAACACCGATAGATGTGTTTTACTGCATTTTACTGAACTTGCATTTCATGGCAATCCTTGGAACCAGAATTGCTAGAAAGTTCGAACTGCTGAATTTAAATCATAGGAAAAAAATCCAGCAGTCCCATTTCACTGGAGACAGCAAGATAATTATTTTGAATTTTCAGGGAAGTTTCTGTATGGTTGTTTGAACACATGGCACAGAACCTGCAGAACAGGTAGAGGGGAGGCAAAGGTGTCTCAGTATCTTTGTTCCCTCTCTGCCCTAGATTTCTTTTCTCACACGGCTGCTTAAAATAAAACCCATAGCTCAAGATGTTTGTGCCCTAGAATTTGAGGATCCTTTCATAATATCTTTTCCTTGTCCCATTCTGGTTATCTGCCCATCCAGCAGAAATAAATATTGAAAGATAGGTTTTTAGAGTATTTTTAAAGTTGTCTTCTACAAGAGCTATGCTGAGAAATGGTGCCATGTCTCCTGGGAAGGAATTTTAGAGCATTGTTACAAATTTTTCTCTCCTTTTAAAGCATAACATTTAAATTATTTCTGTAATTCTAATTCTCAAACTACAAATGTGGTCAATAAAAAAATTATTACATATAAGAACTACTGAAGAATAGAAGGAACTTGAGATTTTTGAAAGCACATGACAGATTTTCAGATCTCTACAGCCATAGTGAACACACTGACCACAACAAATTAGAACGTTTCCCAAAACAAAATTAATCCCTGTTAATTAAACACTGCTTACTTCAACTGTACTGGGAAATGCAGGATTTGAGGCTTAGACTGAGGTCATACATTATAGCAGCAAAGAAGAAGTATTCTGTTTTCTTAATCTTGAAAAATATGTCATTTTGCCTTGGGAAGTATTACAATATTTTAGTAATCAGCTGCAATGCTCATTAGTCTGCCTATATATCTGAAGCATTTGTATTTGTTGATGTAGCAGCAGCAGAGATAAAAGAAATTTGAAAGTGAAATCATTACAAATTTGAGTCAGTGCCTTTTTTAAACTGGAGGCTTGCAATATTACCCTTAATGAGATGATGCCCCAAACTCCAAAAATGGATTTTTGTTTTCTAACCTCTTTTGAACTTATTAGAAATTACTTTATGATCTGAATTTATGAAGAGACAGAATCTTCTGTTTACTGACCTCTTTCTTGTCAAAAGAAAGGGGGGTGGAGGGGAGGCTTGCTAACTAGTTCACAAACTAAACTTCATTTCTCAAAGTAAAATACAAATCACTTGATAGAGTAGAAAGTAAGCTAAGGTAGATTTATACTCATACAAACAGAACCATAGTTTTGTGGCCAAACAAATTTAAATTACTATCTGTTGGTTGAAGTTATATGCATCCTCAGAGTGTTATACTTTAAAATGAACTAAGAATTTGATTATTTAAAAATAGCAACTGGAAGGGAAAAGGTGGAGGCTTGCATATCTTGTGAACTAATCCTGGGAGGAGTGCAGATGGAAGACTGCTTAAGGCAAAGCAGTTCATCTGCATATGGCAGATTTCAAGAACTGGGCCTGGATTACTCAGGGCCAAACATGGAAGGAACTTTAATAGAATTTTTTTATATTTACAGACCTTCAAATTTTCTTTCAAATAAATTGAGCAAGTAATTCTAAAAACAAGATTGCTGTTAGTTTAATTATGAATTAATGGTGGTTTTTTAATTACAAATGAATTGATTCCCTGTGTGCATACAATGAACAGAAATCCACAACAGGCAAACACTTGCATTTTAGAACCAAAGTAGAAGGAAAGCATCATTCTTAATTAGGCAGTTCAAAGGTGATATGTAGTGCTGTAGGAAAAGTACCAGATAACAAGAASTAGAAACATTTATATGTTGTTTTAAAAGTTTCCTTCTGGTGACCTTAACTATGCTTGCTTGTCTTTGATGAATTATGACAGGTACTGTCATGTTAAATGGTCAACAAATTCATTATTTAAAGAGTAACATTTTTCAGCAGTAATCTTGGATGTGTTCAAAAAATAACCTTGTTCATGCAAGTCTTTCAGGTTTTGTGTTAAGTGCCACATGATGTTTCTGGACCAAAGGCTAGGGTTAAATAATGAAAATTTCAGTAAAATAATTATGCAACTTGTTCTAAACAYATATTTCCATGTGCAGTAATATTTCAGAAGGTATGTTGACATTATGTACGTCGTGTTATTTACTTTTGATAGAATGCACTTAATCCTTGCATCAGATTGGTGTTTTATCCTGGACAGAAACCTGTAGAAGAGTCTATGGAAGGCCAAAGAGTGCAATGTTGTAGAAAATTGTCCATCTGCAGCTGTTCAGCTGGAAATATGCATTAAGTGAAATTCYTTTTGGCTTTTAACAAAGAAAATTCTCACTCTTTTTTACAAGTATGGAAGTATTCTCCATCTTAAAAAAAAAAAAAAAAAAAAAAAAGGGCAAAAAGCCAACCAGAAAAATAACAGACTAAAACCAGATTAATCCAAAACAATTATGTTTTTGTAAATGAGCAAGATATGGAAGGTCCGTATTGGGACACAACTTTGTGAAGAACTGTGAGACTGTACTTCATCATAGCTGTGAGCTGGACTTCATCATAGTGGAGTTGATCTGAGAGTTCAGTATTTGGCCTCAGCTGATGATTGCAGTTCTTTAGCCAAAAGTACAGAGAAACCAGCCCTTTAAGGCAGTATCTCTCCTATATGTCCAGAGGTTTATATTTCTCTTCAGCAGCCATGAAACTGAAATAAACACCTCAGATTAAACACAGGGAAAACCAATCCTACTGTAGGTCAGAGTCCTTTGCTTGACTTATAGGTGATATTTCCATTTTAACTAGGTAATATTTGCATTTACTTCTATATTTAGAGACTATGGCACACTTTCACAGAACAGATTTTGCTTTTGTTAATAGATAAGTAAGCTTTAGTATCAAGTTTGCCAGACTGTGATAAAAGCTTTGTTTTGACATGAATGTCCACTTTAACTGATTCCAATCTCTGCACAAAAGCTCCTTGTCACCTCTTTATTTTTGAAAAAAATCCCACCGGCCTCATACCATGTCTTCTCATACTTCTAGAGGAGATACCTTCCTGCTAAAAGGAAGGTCATTGTTTTAGGTACAGTTAGTATTGTTTCTTCTCTGTGAAATCTTCCTTTTGTTTCATCAAATCAGAAATGAAGCTTCAAAACTTAATAAAGCATCTTTTCTGGCAATTTTCAATAAATACTATATTCTTAACAACATCTATSATATAATAGATACTGTTTTTACTAATATGAAAATTATTTGATCTTCTTTTCCAACTAATTAAAATATTGGCTCAATTAAATAGATCTGCACATTATTTCTCTTGGGAATTCCTGATGTTGTGTCAGGACATATCTTTGGCCAATTATGATTATGTATTTGTGTATTTATATGCAGTTCTAACACAAGAGTTTTCTGGGTGGAAAATAATTTTTTATTTAAGTTACTTTGCTTTTACTAAACTTACTCCTTGTGAAGGAATCTAGAATTATAGATGTTTTCCGTTACTACACTCAGTTTTCTTGCTGCTCTCTTTGCCATGCATTTTTTCTTCAAAGTATAATACCTGCTAGGAAGATCAAATGAGAGGAGGGATTTTTATTTTTTTTTTAATCTGCCGCTAAATAAGAATCAAATATAAAATAATTCATCATTCCCTCTTATTTGAAGGTTAGTGCTAAAACATTAAAAAAGCAGGCAGATTTACTATCACAATGTTAGGGTTTCTTTTTCCTAACATCTTGTGTCAAGAAATGTAGCCAGATATAAAGAGTAGGCTTTTTTAACCAATAACTGGTGTTGGTAATAAGGACTGAGCTGACAGCCAGCTGTGCTACTGCCCTCAGTCCTGCAGTGAGAAAGGGGAAAGGAGTCTGCAAATGATTACTAACTTCAAGTATTTCTGTCGGTCAAGGTTTTATTTTAAAAAATTAATAAAATACCTTCATACTTCCAAAATTTTAACTACTTAAAAAAAAAAAAAAGTCTGTATGAAGACATTAGAAGAGAACAGCTGTGAACTGCACAAATCAAGGGTATTGCCCAGTTGGGCTGCCGGCCTACATTGTAGACTTGTCTTTAGTAAAAACTCTTCTCCTCCCAATTAAAGAATAAAGGTTGAGGAGCCTGCAGGCCTTTTCAGTATGTTTGGTGTGACTTTTAACCCCTCATTTTACCCTCTTCATATGGTTGTCCTTTATACCATACTCTCTGATATGTCAGTGACACCCAGTAGTGTTGCTGTGGGTCAGTCTGGGTTAGCATTTTTGTTACAGACTWTACTTCCTGGGGATTTGTAAGTCATCTGTAGGAATTAACCATAAATTAGAGTTTTACAGACTATTTTTTCACCCATTTCCCTTCCTGCAACATGCAATCCTAAAAGTTAACACATTGAGAGGTCTAGAAAAAGACAAACAATATGAGATTGAAGAAAGCATGACCAGCAAGAGCCTTTATTGCACCCCCAGATCCTGGTTCTATCAGCAGTAGGTGTTGCTTGTATTTTTTGCCTATTACATCTTCCAGGTAATTATCTTCTAAATATGGCACAACTGCTACATTCCTACTAAGCCATCATAGGACTGTGGATTTTTCACATTCTTTCCGATKTATAAGCCAAAGTCAGGGAGGGTCACATGGTCTACCCAAGCGGTCATTAGACTAAACTTACTTGTTTTCCTATCATTCTTTTTATCAAGAAATCAAACTTTCTGTCTGTGCTGGTTTCAAATGGAGTAGAGTTAATTTTCTTCACAGTGGATGGCTGGTATGGGCTAYGTTTTGGATTTGTGCTGAGCACAGCTGATAACATGGAGATGTCTTTGTTATTGATGCAGAGGGCTTACACAAAGCCAAAGCTTTGCTGTTTCTGCTGCTTCTGTTGTTTGCACACTTGTGAGGAAGCTGGGTGTGTATGGGAGGAGACAAGCTGTGACAGGTGGCCCAAACTGGCCAAAGGGGTATTCARATCATACGATCATTATGCTTAGCATATTAAGCAGAGAGAAGAAAGAGGAAAGGGTATTTGATGGCGTGYGCCTTCACAAGTAACCATAATGCATTATGGGATGCTGCTGTCCTGGTGATGGCTGAAGACCTGCCCTCCAGTCGGTAGCAGTGAATTAATGCCTTGTTTTGCTTTGTATGTGCAGCTTTTGTTGTCCCTATTTAAYTGTCTTTACCTTGAATCCCAAGTTTTCTGATTTTCACTCTTCCAATTCTCTCCCTGATCTTGCTGATGAGGGAGTAAGACAACCTCTATGGGGCTTCGCTGACAGCTGGGGTTAAACCACTACCGTCCTTTTGATGACTAACTGGGTACACAAAGGGTTCAGGATAACAACAGATTTGACTGGGGTGTGCTAGATTGAATTTATAGCTGTTACTGCTGTTTAGTTAGTAATGAGCAGTGCTTGTCATGGGGCCCACTCTCCTGACTGTATATTAGTCTAGTGGTCACTAGTGGCTGCTTTTTACTTTCATTGCACGCTGTAGTGATGTACAGCTGATCACCTCACTCTATTGTGCCTGGGAACTTTCTGATAACAGTCATGGTGATGCTCCAGGGCTGGAAGATGGCCAGGATATTGCTGCTGTTTTCTGTGCTGCTGTACTGGACAGGCTGAAGGTTCTGTCTGAACCTGAGTTGAAGGGAYTGTGACGTGTGATGAACCCATGACGGAGCAGAGATCCATCTGAGGCTCATGGAGGATCCTATGCCAAAGTAAGTGAATGCCAGGAGGAGGATGTGATGTGATGTGAAGTGTGAGATCCCACTGCTACACCAGGTTTGCTGGCAGGACTTTTGACCTCATGGGGGACCCACACTGGAGCAGTTTGTGAAGAGCTACAGCCCATGGGAAGGGCCCATGTAGGAATAGTTCAAGGAAGGCTGCCTCCCATGGGTGGGACTCCACCCTGGAGCAGGGGAAGCCAAGCTTCCCTTGCAGCCCATGGTGAGGACCATGATGAAGAAGACTGCCCCACTACAGTCAATGGAGGACTAATACTTGTACAATCCTATTGGTGGATTATAGCAGGTATTCCCTGTTGCAGACAAGCTGGGGACAAGGGRAGGAGTTCATTACCATGTAAACACAATGACCTGGTCCAAAATTACCAAGACTGGAAATTGCAATGAATATACCTTTACATTGTTTATATAGTACCTGAGGCAAGTGGAAATTTGTGAAATTTTCTGACCTTTGAATAGAAAYAGTTTGTTTGAAGTATAGTTTTTATTTATTAATAATTGTTTATGATGAGCTATTCCTACAATTCGGAGGGAAAAAAATGGGGTTGTTTTCCTGACTGTTCATTACATGATGAAATAAGTTATGCTGTGTTAGAAAAATCRATTACATTTTACATCTGTGTACTTATTCTGCTATTTATTGTTGAGTAGGAGACCTTACGTAGTAACCTTCCCCRGCAAATCCAGTTTTCTTTGTTGTGGTTATGGACGAATACTAGACTCTAAGAACTGCACAATTTAATAACAGAAGAAAAAGCTGAATGTGGTGCTACTGTCCTTCATGTCATATATCTGACTGGGAGGGAGAAAGAAACACCACATGCACAGGGCACAGCTAAAATGAAACGTGAAATGCAGCTCCAATACACAACACAGAGAGAGCTGTACACAAGAAATTGGAGAGGGGGGATTTATGAAGTTCTCTTGATTCATTTGTATTGGAACAGTAAAAAAACCCTTTTTTCCTAGAGTTAAGTGCGAACATATATAAAAATACTGGGGAGTAAAGGATAATCAAATAACTGGTAGAGATACAGAAAGACCCTTGATGGAGAAATGGATAGAAAACTAATTCTGCTACTTAGCTTAGAAAACGAGTAAAAATAAGATTGACAAAACAATGAAAGCACTGAAAATTTATAAGAGCAGTCCATTAACATTATTTATAGAATGTACTTTGGTAATTTCTCTGAGCCACATCTTCAACCTAAAAGCATTCAAGAAAAGCTACACGTGCTAAAAGAATCATTGAAACATTATTTTAAGGCGTGTTTATACAAATTTTGATTTTACTGGAAATAAAGGTAATGAAAACAGAAATATTAAAAAAAACCCTTATCTCTTATAATATTTAAAACCAGAAATTTTTGTTAAGAATTTTAAGACAAAAAGACATCCTTATTTGTTTTTTCAAGATGAATTAACTGAATATAATTTAGTTCAGAAAAACTGGAAAGGGCAGCCTTACACTAATCKTTCTGGACCTGTAAATGAACAAAATGTTAAAAAAATTATGTACATCAAATGGCTAGCAAAATGAGGGCATTAAAAATAGTGCTAMATACCAGTTTTGTATGATTTTTGGTTTTATTTGAGACTTGTTTAATACTTGAAAATAATTACTGCAGCAATTAACAAATTAGCAACTTATCTGGATTTTWAAAAAAAAAATCAAAACCCCCAATTTCAAGTTACAGTGTTACAAAGTGAATTGTTCTACAGCTGCAAAATCAAGTGCCTTAGCTGAGTTAATGATTTTCATTTCTTTTGCATGTGTCAGCATTAATGGAGGCAGGCTTCTCTAAAGCCTTGCATGTGAAGATGGTGCTGAGCAGACTAGATTCAGTTCTGTTGAATGCTTTTTGCATTTTTTTTAATAGCGCACAAAGGGAGACTTCAAATCAGGCTGAACTTCAAGCAAAAGTTAATGCTATTCTCTTTTGGGTTCAACCACCCACTTTGCTTAAGGTCACTAGTTGAGGCTAATGCTGCACAGAGGGGCTGCAGCAAACTTGGCATCTCCTTGATTAGGCTCCCTGCTGATCTAATACACATACCAACTCACTTGCCAAGTCAAATAACACATTTAGTGAATTGGAAATAAGATTTAAGTGAGCCAGCACAATGCGGCTTGCCCTCTCATCTTTTTACCGAATCTTTCTCTTTGTATGCTATGCTGTGAAAACTACTCTTGTTAGAGGACTTAATCTTCATTTTTTCCTGTAGATTATTTGGAAACAGGTCAATTGAATGTTGGGGCTTCTAATTCCTCCTACCAAAGAAAGACATGGCTTGTGGCATGCTGATTGCATAATTTAATTGAAAAGCTGTTATTAAAAAGAAAATATTGTAGTATCTTAGAGCGAAAAAAAATCTAGGATTAAATGCAACCCCCTTTTAAACAATGTGTTTACCCCTTTGTCTTCAAATCTCTTATCTCAAGAGTACTTTACATTAATTGCTGGTGAGTAGTAATTGATGGGGTTGATCATAGTACATATATTCATCTCTTGTGGCTGTACTACAGTAGTTAATTCTTAAATACAGTAAGATACAATAGAGTGACATTTCTATAATRCCTTTCATAAAAGCAAAGTAAATCACATAGTGCTTGACTTTGAACTATTCTGTATTTCAAGGAAAGAAAATCAGAACTGAAGTTGAAGCCTTCAAAGTTTGTTCACTATTTTTATTAATTTTACAAGGAGAGAAGTTACAGTGTATAGTATACTTCGAGATTTAGCACAGATTTGTCTCATACTTTAATGCCATTTATGCTGTAATAAACTGCATCTCACTCATATCTCCATTTTTGGTGTTCAGGTTTGGGTTATGGTGTGTATTGACTTTTTAATTATCTTCTTATCTCTTGAGGTTATTCATATCTATGAGCATCTCTTCCTTGTTTGACTTCTGAAATAAGAATTTGCTTCCTGAGGTGCTCTTGTTCTTTTCTTTCTTTTCTTCCTTTTTTCTTTTTAAACAAATACAGGGGTACGATAATACAGAGTGGAAAGCTGAAAAAAACCCTGACATTTATAACATCCCATCAAAGACAGGAGATCTTAAGTACTACATTAAAAAGGAAAAATTTATCTGTGTGACCTACAGCTAGCTGCAAGATAAAATTACTCTTTTTCTTCCAGAGTAATGGCCAGTGCACTTGACTTCGAATGAATTCACTTACTACATTTTAATCCCCAGTTAGGGATTTTGAGGTATCAGCAAAATATCTTGGAATATTTTTTTTGTGACCATCTGTGTACTTTCAGTCTAGCTTTTAAAGCCAAGCATTTGTTGATGTTGTAGCAGACCTTTGGCGGGGGCTCAGGCAAATGGGATAACATATAGAGTACATTTGTCTTGCTGACTCATTCAAGCAAAGCAGYGAGGAGGAAATCTCTTCTGCTCCCAGATCCTCCTGTGGTTCTGCAAAGTATTAGCAGAACAGATGCATCCCTTGCCATTGCCCCCAGAAAGGAGAMAATGCTGTTACCCTCATAAGGTCCATGTATAGTTGGGGCCAGAACTAGGTCTGTACTCCCCAGGGAACCATTAACAGCCTTCAGGTCAAGTGGGAAAAAAATGCATGATTATGGAAAAGAGATACTTCTCTGTTGTTTTTCTGAATCATTCACAAGTCAAAGCAATATTTATCATTCCAAGACCTGATTTTCAATTTCATAGTAGCTTGCCCGATCTAAACCATCCAAGTGGAAAACTGTGTGGTTCAGGCCTCATGCTAAATATTTTCAAAGTTTCAATTAAAGTATCTAGCATTTTCTAAGATCAAACATGAAAAAAATGTTGCAGTTTGTCAGTAGTTCTAACATTTAATTAGGAAGATACAATCTTTGTTATTTGAGGAAATAACTTGAAGCATGTTTAAGAACARTCCTGAAATCAGAGAGACATATCCTGCTTCTATTAAGAAAATCCTCCAGCAGCAGATCAAGACATTTTGCATCTGAAAAGATGAGGCAACACATGCTCAGGTAACAGTTGGTAGAAGTATAGTTAACGCTTGGAAAATTGCATCTGTAACAGTGGAGCCTACAAAGGAAAAACAACATTTCCTTAATTGTTTCTTCCAAGATTCTCTCAGTGACCCAGTATCACAGCCAGAGCAGAAGCTTCAAAGTTTACTAAAGAAGCCTGATTGCTGAGTCACAAGGTGCAGATAGGATCCCCATGCTTTCCAAACTCTTTCTTGGAGAGGAGTGAAAGTGTGGTTGGATCCCAGCTTAGGTCCAGACATTGTCAATGGTGTGAGGAACCAATTTATTTTTGTCTCAACACTGGTTGCCAGAAGCCTGAGGGGGAGGGGTTGCCCATGTGAAACTTGCAGGAGGCAAGTAGGAGAAGATGGGAGACAGCCTTGTCTTTGGGGAGATTTTGCCTGGCAACCAGTTCATGTCTGACATGGGACAGGCAGGCAGCAGGAGATCTCCAGGGACACTGTACCCTCCAGAGGGGCTCTCCAATTAGGTGGAAAAAGGTCTCCAGCCATGGACTGYAGWGGGACATTGGACTGGGCCAGTGGTCTCAGTCCTCTAGCATGGAGGAGCCAGGGAGCATAAATAACAGTCACAGGCACTGGGGCTCTTTTGGCCTGTGCTTTTTGGGTGTTGTCTTTTTGGTCTTTCGATCAGCTTCTTGTCCTGGCTCTAGCCTGCTTTTGCTCTCACTCGTYCTGTCTCTCACGGGCTGCTTGGCCGGACACCGGCAGACTCCGAGCCTCCCATCGCCTGTCCTGCCTCCCTGTGCTCCTGACCGACGCCCTGCCTGCTTCATTCCTGCGTTCCCGCCTGCCTCTGGCCCTGCTTCGCCGATCCSGCCCGCCGCCACGATCCCCACCGCAATCCCGTGCAGCGTTCCGGGCCCCCGGCCCAGCGCCCGCTCCCTCAGGCCGTGTCCGGCTGCCCGTGGCCGCGGGAGCTGCGCCTGTGGGGCCGCGCCTCTCCGGGCGCTGCGCAGCCCCGGCCGGCAGCGAGCACACAGCGCCCGACAGCGGCACGGCGACCGCGCTCCCCGGCTGCTGGCCGGAACGCCCGCYTGCTCGCTCTGCCTCCCCTCATCCTCCCCCCATCCGTTTTCATTTTTCTTCCTTCTTTTCTGTCTTTTCTAATGCTCTTTAGTAGGGCAACTCCCTCTTTGTTACCAAAAAAATATTTCTCAGATAAAATACTGTCTTGACTTAGTTTCATCCTAGACCATCTGTTTTAAAAGAACTCTACACAGTTCCCATAGTGGAGTGCAACAAATGATTTATGTGCAAAGAATTATAGAGGTTTTATTGAACCTTTAGACAACCTTCTCCCACATGATGAAGGATGGCAAACCAGACATATTTCTATAAATATAAATAATTTATTATGATAATGATTAGACAAATAGATTCAGTCAGAATTATTTACCACACAGTATAGTAGTTATATATATAACTACTACAACACTGCATAAGCAATATTGAAGCAATATTTAATAGAAAATATTAAAACAATTGTATTAAAGCCAGTAAACCCAATTATTAAATAGAGATTGATGTTACTTACCTATACCAAAAATCATGGGCAAGTGTCTTTTGCTCAGCCTCCAGAAGTAACCTTGAGCATCATCCCCACTCAAGGGAGGAATCTCCACAAATATTCAAAGCAGTCATTTATGAGAAGACTCTTCTAGAACTAGGCTGTTATAGTTTAAAATTATTCACTGTCGGTCATATGTCTCCAGGCCAGTTGTGTCAGCTCAGCAGCTTTAGATAAGTTACTAGTAGTGCCACTTGTTTGTTCCTCTATCAGGATACTTTATCTGGTCTACCACATCTTCATCTCAGTCTCCAATTGTTTAACTTTGGGATTGATGGGTCAGACTGGTTTCAGCATTATTCAACATTAAAGCAGAATGACACCTCTCTCCATTCACCACTGGTAGTTTTGCAAATAGGACATTGTTAGGGTTGGTTTATCTCATTCTAGGCAGAGCATCCTGGTACACCCACAAATCTATGGGACCTGATGGGTACGTCCAAGAATCCTCAGAGTCACCTGCTGTCATTGCAACAGTGTTTTTGAGGTCTTGGGAACCTGGAGACATCCCAGCGGACAGGTAGCTGGCTAACTTTGTCCCAGTTTTCAAGAAGGGCAAGGAGGACCCTGGAAACCATAGGCCTTTCAGTCTCAGTTCAGTGCCTGGTAAAGTTATGGAGAAGATTATTCAGGGAGGTATAAAAACATGTGAAAGACATCAGTAAAAACCACCAGAGCTTCATGAGAGGAAAGTCCTGTTTATCAAACCTGATTTCCTTTTATGACACTGTAACCTACCTAGCTGATTTAGGAAAGCCAGTAAACACAATTGTTTCTGGACTTCAGCAAAATTCTTGATATTGTCTCTCCCATTATCCTTCTGGACAAAATGTCTGGCATAAATCCCAATAATCATGTTATATAATGGGTGAGCAACTGGTTCATGGTTTGGACACAAGGGCTTATAGTGGATGGGGTAACATCAGACTGGTGACCTGTCATGGGTGGGGCTCCACAGGATTCCATTCTCAGCCCAGTTCTCTTCAACCTCGTTATTAACAGCTTGGACAAAGGACTCGAAGGAATACTCAGCAATGCTTGCTGACAACCATAAACTGGGACAAGCTATTGATTCCCTCAAAAGCAGGGAGGGCCTGCAGAGAGACCTCAGCAAATTAGAGGAATGGGCAATCACCAACCATACAAAGATCAATAAGGGAAAGTGCCAGATTCTGATCCTGGGATGGGTCAACCCTGGATGTATGGCAGACTGGGCAATGAGATGTTGGAAAGCAGTGCCAGGGAAAGGGACCTGGGTGTGCTGGTCAGTGGCAAGTTGAACGTGAGCCAGCAGTGCCCTGGCAGCCAGGAGGGACGAGTGTGTCCTAGGGGGCATCAGGCCCAGCATGGCCAGCCGGGCAAGGGAGGGAATTGTTCTGCTCTGCTCTGAGCTGGGGCAGCCTCACCTTGAATATTGTGTCCAGTTTTGGGCACCACAATATAACAAACATTAGTCTATTACAGAGAGTCTGAAGGAGGACTGCAAAGATAGAGAAAGCTCTAGAGGGAAACCAGCTAAGGTCACTTGGTCTGTCCAGCGCAGAGAAGGGGAGACTGAGGGGAGAGTTTATTGTGGTCTTCAACATGCTCATGAGGAGAAGGAGAGGGCAAGTACTGATCTCTGCTGTGAGATCAGTGACAAAACTCACTTGTGACCAGTGACAGGACTCAAAAGAAATTTTCTGAAGCTCAGTCAGAAGAAGTTTAGATTTGGTGTCAGGTAAAAGGTTTTCATCCAGAGGGTGGTTGAGCATTGAAACAGGCTTGCCATGGAAATGAGGAGTCACAGCACCAGCCCTGTCTGAATTCAGGAAGTGTGTGGACAATGCTCTCAGGCCCAGGGTACAATTCTTGGGGTGTCCTATGCAGGGCAAGGAGTTGGACTTGATGATCATGATAGATCCAACTCTGCTTATTCTATGGTTCTATGAATTTGTAATGTTTGTTGGTTTGTAGTCCTTTTGGTTAACTTCTGAGGTGAAATGGAGACCCCTATATTTTGAACAGAAAATCCAAATTCCCATTTCTTCTATGACATTGGAGGATTAGCGATTAGAAGCCACCTTAGAAGCAGCAGTTTAAGTGACTTGCTCAGCATCAGATGAAAAATATTTTGTAGCATCAGGCTCAACTCTGGAGCATAGTATGTCTTTCTTCTTCCTTGTCTATTTTCCAATCTGTGCAAGGTACCACAAGTACACTTATTTGTGAAGTGAGACTCCTCTGAAAACATCATCTTTTCATCCTCCCTCTGAGCCTGAATAAGAGCCAGCAGTGTCCTCAGATGGCCAAGAAGGCCAATGGCATCCTATATCAGGAATAGTATGGCCAGCAGGACCAGGGAAGTCATTCTTTCCCTGTTCTAAGCACTGGTGAGGCCATACCTTGAGTGCTGTGCCCAGTTCTGGGCCTCTCAGTTTAGGAAGGACGTTGAGGTGCTGGAGTGTGTCCAGAAAACAGCAACAGAGCTGGCAAAGAGTCTGGGGCACAGGTCTTGTGAGGAGCAGCTGAGGGAGCTGGGGGTGTTTAGGCTGGAGAAAAGGAGGCTCAGAAGACACCTTGTCACTCTTACTACTGCCTGAAAGGAGGGTGTAGGCAGGTGGGGCTTGGTCTCTGGGCAGCCACTGACAGGACAAGAGGACACAGTCTTAGGCTGCACCAGAGGAGTTTAAGGCTGGACATTGGGAAGAATTTCTTCCCAGAAAGTGATGGGACATTGGAATGGGCTGCCCAGGGAGGTGGTGGAGTCCCTGGAGTCCCCTGGGAGTCACCATACTTGAAGGTGTTTAAGAAAAGACTGGGTGTTGAACTTAGGCCATGGTCCAGTTGACAGGATGGTGCTAGGTTATAGGTTGGACTTGATGATGTCAAGATCTTTTCCAACCTAAATGATTTTGTGATTCTGTGAAATTTCCACAGGGAAGTAGAATCTGTATTCACTGTTAAATAACTATAATAAACTTGAATCACAGTTCCCCTTGTTTAAGAATTTATGGTATGTCCTTAACTGCTTTGATATTTAAGCTTATAAAGTTTACCAGGTTTTTACAAAATTTTCTGTGTTTTGTAGATATATTTATGTATGTAAAATGTCTTCCTCATTCAGACAGATGCAATACTTCATATAAGCTTTATGTAAATAAATTAAAGGAAAGAAAATATTATAGTTCACCATTTACATTTTCCTTGACTCTGCCCTGGCACACTTTCAACTCATAAGTTTAATCCTTCAGTGCTTTTGAGAATATATACCTATACATGTTTGCCTGTTTTATCTTTTGATAGATGTTAATCCATTTTTGTGCTCCTCTATACGGATATATTATTTTTATTTCATTGCATTGTTATGAAGCCCAGAGACATTAACATCTTCATGGAAAAAGTGAGGTTGAACGGTTTGCAAGGTACATGGGAATGACTGACCAAAATGTTCAAATTTTGCATAAATTTATGTCTTGTTTGTTCTGTGATGCCATGCCATAGCACAGCTAATCCAACTGTAAGGTGTTAGGGCAGTGAGGCATTTTCACCTTGCTGTACTCTGTCAGAAGTGGAACATAAAAGCAGCATATTAATGCTTCTCCAGTTGGTGCAATTTCTCCACCTTGATGAATTTCCTCTTGTTTTGCAACTCTACGGAATGACTCCTACCACATTAAGATTCTAATAACAGACAAGTTTTAATATTGATGATCCTAAAAGGACAACATGTGAGCTGGGAGCAACTGATGTCCAAGAAGCTGTTGACGAGACTCAGATGCAAAATAAGAAGATATTGGTGCTGGGAGATCATGACTTAGTATTTTTCTGGTTTGGATCATTTAATTCCATCTGCCAAAATTCCCACAGTATTTTTCATCAGATTGCTGGTACTTCTTTTTTTCATGATGCATCTCCTTGCTGTGCATACTACTGCCATAGATACTGACTTTAATGACTTCCAATGGATTTCTGATATGGTGGTGAATACAGATGCAGAATACTCCAAACACAATACTAATGGTGCAGACAATAACATGGCTTGTGTTCAAACCAAAACCAATTACAAAAGAGATCATCAAATTGTTTTTCCCACTAAATTATGTGTTTGTGTGATTTCCCTTTTATTAGGCAGATTATTTAAAACTTGTTTTATAGTTTGCTTCCAAATTTCATGTAAAAATATGAAATGGCACAAAATTTTACACACATGTAAAACACTCTGATGTAATTATTTTTTTGCCTCTGACTGAAAGATATTTTAGATCCCTAGCTTTCACTCTAATAATTTTGAAATAGCTTTATAAATACCACTGTCAGCTGCCTAGATGAGTACTTTTATGAAGAACCAAGAGGAAAACCAATACCATTTTCTATGTGACTTGTGTGAAAAGACTTCATTAGCTCAAAAATGTGCGAGTTAAATCTCAGTAAACCCTTAGTGGTTTATCAATTGAATTGGACATATATCTAATATAAGAGATGCAGGTCTCATATCCACAGTAGATTTGTAGGTATTTAGATCTAAGAGAAAATAATTGTTTCTAAATAAATTTGACCCTCAAATTACTTTTTCAGACTATCATTTTTCTCCATTAGGTACTTGTTGTGATATTGTTACAGCTAAATATTTTCAAAATAAAGGAAGTGTACTTTGATAGGAAATAGATATCCTGTGGTGAAGCCTAAAAACACTGTATGAACAAAGTAGTTTAAATGTATGGTTCCACTGCACCAAGATCAAAGAAAAGAGTAATAGATCATATAGTCTCAATGTATGAGGGACCATCTTGTCCCTGTGAAATATGGATATCCATATGTAAGTCCATGTAGACTTAAAAAAAGTCAAGGCTCTTAGATCTTTATGATGTTTTTGAAAAAATAATCATGGAACTTTTCAAAACTTATCATAATTTTAATTGTCTCATCTGTTCAGGTCTTTAAGGGTTTTCTGTGTTATTCCACAAGACACCAAATAATAATAATAGCTCATCTAGTAGAAGCAGCACAGGACGGGAATTGATAGTTAATTCTGACACATTGCTACAATGCAGTTATTTTTCCTCTGCTGGAAAAGTCTGTCATGCATTGATAGAACATACTTTCCATCTCTCAAACAACATGTATTCAACTTTTTGCAGCAACCTATGGGAATACAGGTAATATTCTTTATCCTACTGCTGACTTTGAAGGCTTATCTTGATCAATAATGTGACTTAGGTCTATATGTCGTATTGATACATTTTGACATAAAAATGCCATTGTTAAAATAAAAAGGCTGGTAGTTTGACCATACAATCTTAATAGCTGGCCAAACAGTTCACACAGTAAGATTTGTGATAAAAAGGACAAAATTTGCTGGATTGACAAGTAAAGCTGCAGTGTTTATTCCCAGTGGGGCTGAGAACTGACCTCAGTTTTTCTGTTCTGGCTTCTGCTGTAGCCATGGCACATTATAGTTGGAAAGAAGAAAACAAGACAGGTCTCCACAGAAAAAGTAGGTAGGAGTACAACTTCCGGAGTTGTTTCCCATATTTCCCATACTGTGAAAGATTGTAAGTAACTTAAAATAAATTTTAAAAAGCTTGTGTGAGAATGTTAAGATTAAGTTCAATCTTCACTAAAAAATCTCATTTACACTCAGGGTAAAAATTCTCACTTGAAATAATAAGTATGTTTCAAAACATTTGAATGTACATTGTCATTAGGAAAAACACATTTTACTATTCCACTCCTCTGTGACAGTTAGGTTTTTTTCCTGATCAAGATAGTTCTTTTTACACTAAATTAATAGCAGAGAAAATGCCAAGATATGAAACTTCGACTTCTTGAAGAGTTTGCCATAATCACATAATCCATAATCTATAATCACACAAAGAAAACAAAAAAAAGCGCCTCAACTACAAAACATGAAAATAACCACCTACACTCAAATAACATGAGATACAGGAACAGCTCCATAACAATCTAATTCCGCAGCACCTCGTCTTCTGAAGTCAACATTTTTTTCTGATATAGAAGGAATAGAATAAAATTGCAAAGGACAATTTGGGATTCTAAACATAAAAAGAAAGTGGAACATAAAATGCAGGATTATAACTTACTGTATTTACTTGCTGTCACAGTGAATTGTGCATTTGCCTTTGATTCTTGTAAAGGAGACTGAAAATTCTGTAAAAACTGGCAGTAAACAAAAATCACAATATTATTTTTAGAAGGCTTATAGTTCTGAAGTGTTGTGAACAATGGTTTTAAGCTTTTCCAACACTAACTTTTTGTAACAGTTTATTGACATAAGAAATACTGTCTAAGTTGCCAAAAGAACATAATTAAAACAGTAGATATGTAACTTTACTTAAGAGGAACAGAAGCTCCCTAGTACTCCTAAAACAACTTATTTTGTATTGGGTTTAAATTATATTCAATTGTTTTACATTCATTTGATTCGTGTTCTCTCGCTATGCCTTCCTAAGACAGACATGCAACAATATTGAACTCATTTCAATTTTTACAACACTCTGAAATTGTTCCTGCATTTTCTTATTATCTGAGTTGATGGACTAATTGGAACCAGACAAGGTTATATCTAGGTGTTCCAATAAAAAATGGTTTTAATTGCCCCAAGACTGAGTGAGGATAATTCAATTACAAATCTTTTCAGTTTGATTCATTCCTTTCTTCCTAAGGAAGGAATATGTTGATGGGTTTCAGGTAATGGAACTGGGTGGCTTAGGAGGGGCATTAAAACATCCTTACAGCTTTAACTGATGTGATTAAGTTTTATGAAGTTTGTTTTTCTTCTTAAAATCTTACAGAGGTCAAGTACTCATGTGATTCCCTTGGAGCAGTGGATGAGAAGTTGGATGAATTGAGGACACAGTAGTAATCTCTTGAAATGTGTTCATTAGTTCTGAAAAGATTTGAAAAAGTTATTTTCCACCTCACACAACTTTAGTTAATAAATGGGGGAGTGAGGGCAAGGGGGAAGCACCATTCTTTTGAAGTCCTTAATTAGCATTTTTTGGTACAGGATCTCTTCTTAGGTAACACCCTGTTATTGGTTCACACTTCTGTGATCATTACTGAGTAGATATTTAGGGTTGACAAATATTTTGAAGTTAACTTGTTAACTTGTTGCCCTGTCAGTAATCTAAACTGAACTAGATACTTACTGAGCTTGCAGGAAAAGATATCACCATCAACTAGGACAAGAGAGGAGAATTTTTTTTTTTTTTTGAGATTTCCTCTACTTAAAGAAAACTGTGCTAGTTAACAGCTTTTTATTTCTTCTTTTAACAGTTTCATGTGCCTGCATGCTCTAAAAATCAAAATAGTAATTCATATTAAAAATGCAGTCATTTAGGGCTTTAAAATATTGCTAAAATAGGTTTATTATTGGTAATCTGGTGCTTGACATACCAGGAAAAGTGCCAAGTGGTGATTCAGTGTACAAATAAATTACAGTATGTCATAAAATATATTTTGGAATACGAGTAGTATTAATAATGCCCATGAGAACACCCATGCCAATAGTGGACAGGTTCTTGACTCCTTTTTAAAACTGGACTAGCCATTACCTAGCCTGTACCAGGTTACACACTGGAGGAAGAGGTGTCCCCAGACAAACCTCTGTAATTTCCACAAAGGCAAGCATGTTCAGTTTGTGATTCATTGGTGGGATTTGGTTCACATTTGCTTGGTTACTGTCATGTAAATTATGAAATGTTCAATTTTTTTAGTTGCCAAAATTTTTAAGAAGTGTAAATTTTACAAATGAATGAGCATATATTGATAAAAATACTTGCCTTGACACCAATTAAGTGCTGATTTTAAATGCTTAGCGCCAGAGACATTATTTTTTTTAATCTGGTGGTATTCAGCATGAATGAAAGGCATGTTAAAGTTCATAGGAGCAGATGTCAAAATATCAGGAGCTCACTGTGTAGAGAAACTTCAGCATCTCTGCCATAACCACATGACAAGGGGTGGCAAAGATTTTTTAATGCATGAGTTGTCAGGATGCAAGCCTGCTCTGACACAGAGGCCTTGTGGGAGGGCCTCAAGCAGTGATATAGCTATCCCTATGTATTGCAGCCATGTTACATTCCTGTGCTCATTTTCAAGTCTACTCTATAGAATCAGTGTTACAAGAAGAAGAAAAAAAAAAAAAACCAAACCAAAAAGCTGAACAAAACCACAGAGGAGAGAGAATCAGCAGCCCTTAATAAATATTAAAACTAAAATTAAAAATTTTGAAGTTTCAAAAATGCCAGGAAAAGAGCACAAAAATTAAATGATACCAGATTTTATTCTTATAAGCTTTTCCAAGTTCATTATTGAAGCCCATTTTATTTGTGGACTATTTGAAAATATTAAACAATTAGTTAGATTATATTAACATTCTAAAACATTGAATTGATAAAGCAAATATAGACAAAATATCATTCATTCTTTAACTCTTGGTATATCCTGCCTTTCAAGTTCCAAAGATTTTTTTAACACAATGGCATAATATTTTTCATTGACAAATTATTGTGGTTAAAACCAATAATAAAAATATTAAGTAATGTTAGTAAGTAGATACAACTTTTTTGTTAGAGATTATTTGTTTGCCTTTGAGCAAGAATCACAAGTAAATACAGCATGTGCTGGTAACACATAATTTTGAAAGTTGTGACCATGAGTACACTTAAACACATATTAGTATGTGCTCATTATTAATGAATTCTTTCTGGAACCTCTAGAATTTTTGTCTTGCAGTATTAACAATCAAAAGGTCAAAATTGATTGACTGATTGATTGATTGACTGATTTGGTGTGGAAGAAGACTTTTTTTCTCCCTTCCGTAAAAGTCAAAACAATAAGATTTTTAAAAATAAAAATTAGAGTATATTTAGTTTTCTTCAATACAAGATCCAGTGTGGAACCAGATATTTCACTATCAGGGTTTTCTCTTGGAGCAAAACATGAGATATCAAAACAGTGTAAAGCCAGTGGTTTTGGAAATACCTAATATGTGGTGTAATAACTTGATGATGTTCAGAAATAACTATCTAAATTGCATTTTAATTTTTCTTTTTTATGGTCAGATGTCTCAGACTAAAAAATTCAGTTCATGCAGTTTAAATAAAATTCCTATCAAAGTGATTAATTGGTTTATTAGCAACACTTAATTCACATGCAATCATTAAATTATGCAATGTCAATAAAAGAAAACCTTCTAAGGGAGGATGGTAATAGTAGTGATGGAAAAAATATTTTTCCCCAAATAAGCAGTTTGACATAAGCTCTTCTTGTTGATTTTTTATTAGTGCAATTTTCCAAATTGTTTCCAGATTTAGGGTTGCTTGTTTTGTTTTGGGGG
>QVAJ01000054.1:1545259-1574372 GCA_003546035.1 Mixornis gularis
GGGGGGAGGGGCTTCTCTTAAAACATTTTCATTCCCCACTTCCATTGCAAATACAGAAAACCTTGGTGATCACTGTGTAAAAAGTGTATTATCTCCATACAGCCACTGATGCTCATTGATGCATTTGTTTTTTTCTTTTTCTTTTGTGAGGCTTCAAAGTTTTTCAGTTCAAGTAAAGTTAAAGAGCTAATAAAAAACATATTGTAATTAAGGTTTTTGGTTTCCTTTTTGTTCTGAACAAAAACCTTGTTGTGTTTCACAAGCACTGTTTTTTTGTGGTGTGTTTTTAGTTTTATCAGTTCCATGTATGTATTTGTTCCATGCTTTCAGGCAGTTTGTATAAGTTATAATGGTTTGTTCTTCTTACCCCCATGTTTAACCCTTTGTGGTTTGCCCTGGTTGCTGTAATCAGTCAGTCACCAGTTAAGGAACCCCCGGGTCTTGTCAGTCACGTCGGGGCCTCTCCCTGTGTCTGGAAAGTTCCACGGAGAGCGTCGAGTGATTGGGTAGGATTCCTGTGGTTCCCTTCCTTGCCTCCTTGATTTGTTCCACTGTCTGTCTTTTATGTACAGAGCCACCCCCAGATTTATTCCTATTGGACCCCCGCTGTACTCTTCCCTTTGCCCCTCCCTTGCATTTAAAGTGGTGCACAGAGAGAATCTGCGCTCTGTTGGTAGACCCTCTGGTGGTGAGGTGGTTCCACGTGGACCTCAATAAACCCCAGATGTTGTCCACCCTCCAGAGTCCATCTTTCATTCCTCGTCATCACTCACGCTGTCGCTGTGAGGGCCCACAGGATGGGGAAGGTATCCCCGGATACTGGATCGTACCTCGCACTGCGGTCGGTGTCAGAGCTAGCCTGGCGAGGGTCCCGAGACACTGTGACCACCACACTGCTTTATTAAGTAAATATGGTTTTGTTGAAGAAAAAAGTGTAATTTTAGATTATATGTAAAAGTAAATCTAATATATCTACTCGCGAGGCAGTAGCTTTTTTGTAGTATCTTATTAGTTGTCGACTAACAGGGTTTTAAAAGGTAGTGAAGCCTGTTTACAAAGACATTTCCATTGCTTGAAAATAGTCCGATATAAGTCTTCAAAATACACATTTTAGAGGCCTTGATTTTGTTTTGTGAAACTTTTATGCCATGACTGATTTTGAAATGAAGATGTAAGAGAAGACAGATGAGATAGCCTTCAGCATGTACTTTCTTTTAAAAACTTAGGCTCACGCAAAATTTTGGTCATAATAAAGCATTTCCAGGAGAATGATGAACATCTTTATTCTGATCATAGATTTAAACTCAGGATAAAGACAAGTGCACAAAAATATTAAAACTTTTAGTAATAATTTTTGGACCCTAGCTAAGATGCATCTTGTTGTACTGTAATCATGTTCTCTCTTACCATGTGCCTTTTTATTTTTATCTAAAAGTTAGGTATCTCATTGTACTGGTCAAACCAGCCAAGTATTGCTATTTTTGCTTTATTATTCCTAAGGAATTCAAACCAACCAAGTATTGCTATCTTTGTTTTATTATTCCTATCTAAGGAATTCCTGCTTATGATCCATTTTGACTTTATATAGCGTCTTTGTACCAATTAAATTCACTTCAAACTAAAGTTATTGTACTTGACTGCATAAATGTGCCTTAATTATATGAATAGAACTATAGCCAGATCCCTGAATCAGTGCGAATTAAAACATCATTTCACAGCCAAACAGAAACATGTTCCCAATCACTGCACTTGAATTACTGTTATATAGCTTGGGGCTTGTATTAAAATCACTGAATAATTGCAATCAGATTATTATAATCAAGTACAGGAGTAGTAATTACAGGTTACAGTCATTTTAAGCTGCCCTAAAAGTCCCATATACTGATCATATGCATATTAAAAGTTTATGTTAGTGATAAAATTAATGAACAGCATTGTAAGCTCCTGTCTGTGAGATAGGTGTCACATCTTACCATATAGAGAGTTGACTTTGCAAAGCAAGGACACCTAGCCTTTTTGCGTTCTTTTTTTGTGTGTTCTCATCAGAAAGTTATCAACAAGGACAGGGGAGAAACTCCTTCATCTATCTGCAGTATAATCTGCTGCTTTACTCTATCCAAATTTTAGTATTACTCAAAGGTGTTGCCGTTTGTCATTGTAAGATTTCACCAGGAGCAATGTTTACACCTATTTATTACACTCACTATTAAGACAATACTAACCCAAGAGAACTGAGCAAAAGACAGAAGGAATATGAAACTTTGTCYGCATTTAGACATTAAAGACATAAACATGAAGTTTTATTTCTGGTGGCTATTGGAGAACAGCATAGAATAGAAATTAACTTAGGATATGAAGAATGAGTTTTAAAACTTTTCCAGCCTGCCTCATGTGCTTCTTTTGAAGAGGTCATAAAGTAAATAGGTGCTTCTGATTTCCCAAGAATGTCTTTAAAAACAGAAATCCATGCCATATTAATATTCTGATTGAAAGAGAAAAATAAGAAAAAGGACAAAAAAACCTTTCTATTTTAATTATAATCATCTTGGGTTTTGACTCAAATTACGAATATGGAATAAGAGATATGAACTGTGTTGTCACGGTCTGAGTCTAAGATTAGATCCTGGACTGAAATAAGCGTGAGGCCTCTTATTGCAGAGAGATATCTTATAAACATGCATGCTGACCATACTTCATTATGGTTTTACAGGAGGAAGGAAATAMAAGTGTGAGAGGAAAGCTAGCAGGAGCAAGCGCAGTGAACATGCAGAGGGACCACATGAAGAAACACAGTGTTGAGGGTTTCATATCAAACCAAAGGTATCAAGGGACATTTTCTCAGGACCTTTATTCAAACAGTTAGCAGGGGATAAATGTATGACAATTAAATGTGAATTAATAACAAAAATTTGCAAAGATAGACCACCAGACTACTCCTTTTCTTGCTTCAGACTTCTTCCAGCCACCACAACAGACAACATAAGCCAGAAAAAAGGCCAACCAAACATTCAGATGCCGCTGCTGGAAAATTATGTGCTATGTTTCATTATGTGGGTTGTAGAGAAGCCAAGTTCACCCTTTGGTTGCCCAGGGTGGTTTGCTCAAGATACTGGACAAGGCAAAAGGGGTGTGAGCAACATGAACRGGGTTGAAACACAGACCCTAGAACAAGTTTGGTCCAACGGGATAACAAAGCCTCAGGACATGCCAGTAAGCTTTAGAGCTTATAAAATATCTGCTGTACTTTATGAATATGACTTTTATAAATACACTTTGCAAAAAATAGGTACCTGTTTAATTACTGAGGTGTAACATCTGCAATGAGATCCAATCATGTCATCTTCTGAGAGCTCAGGAAAGGTCCCGGGGTCTGGGAAGCTTGTCTCACTCACAACAGGATTTTAGCTTCTCAATGTGAAGAGGTTGGCTTGGGTGCTAGGAAGGATGGTCCTTCTAACCAGTATGTAACGAGAGGACTTAAACAGATAAATGAACACACTTCAGAGAATTCTTCTTTAAAAAATGTTGTCTAGCAAATACTTTATGATACGATGGTTTACAGTATCACCATTAATGAAACATATCTCAGTGAAAAGGACAGCAAAGGTGAGGTCAATTATTTCCAAAAAATTGCTGACATGTACTTCACCTCATCCCCATAACACACATAAAAGTATTATGTTTTTCTCCAAGAAGCTCACTTAGGAAAAATTATGGCTGTAAAAACACTGCATGGGAAAAAAGAAAGGATAAACCTAAAAGTTTAAACTGCCCGCAGAGGTCAGGAACATTCCCATAGTGTAAATAATCATGGTTTTATTGGTATTGAAGTATATCTACAGCTGCAGGGGAAAAGTATTGCTCTCTTCTCAAGCGGCAGGAATAGCCCTTCTGGCCTCTCTTGTTCCATCTTGTGGATGCACAAGTCTATGCATTTTGAGATGGTTTTAGCAAGAACATGGCACTTACTGGATTTAGATCTGACATGTTACAATAATAGTTAAGAGTGAAGCCCAAAGCACTTCATGTATCATGAACTATTSACAAAGTCAGTTTATTTGTTCAAAACACTTCAGTGCCTTTCTGTTAGGAGACTTGCTGGATTTGGAGATCTCTGTGGAGAACCATGGTGAAGTGGGTGTTACATGAGCAGCAGTTGTGACTAGTCTGCAGGGTGCCCATCATGAAGAACACCCCACTTGCTGTATGTCTGGTCCTGTAAATATGAGCTACTAGAGATGTGAAAGTTTCTAGTAACAGGAAGGGACTTTTCTTTTTCTCTCTTACATGTTTGCTTTTATAAGCCTGTGACTTGCAGCATCTGGAGAAATTCATAAAAAGTGAAATTTTGATAAGCAAACTTTTGAGCAAGAAAAACTCACTAGTAGATACTGGGCAAATAATCATTCCAGTATTCCCTGCAGAAGTTTTTTTAAATATTGTATTCATTTCTGCTTCTCTAACACACACTTTGCAGGTATTTACCAGCCTTTAAATCTTCCTTTAACATCGCACTCAGGACTTCAGACCAGATATATTTGTAAGATTTCTTGCAACAATCAAGACATGGACTCAGACCAGCAGGGATACTGAGAGGTTTATTCAGACAAACGAGCTGGTTTTATACACTTCTTCAAGACACTGTATTTCCTCATGTGGTGTTTTTCACTAAGTGACCTATCACACATTGCCACCCCAGCAACATGCTTTTTCCTAATGTCCTTCTGTGGGGTGATTCTCTCTGTAGGGCATCTGCCTTGTCACATCTCCTTGCCCCGAGGTCAGACAGAGACCTTGTGCCTCTCTGTGCTGCCATGGCATTCTGCAGGCATGTCCTACAGCCTGTAACCCAATTCCATCTCATCTCTCTCTACAATTTCTTTCTTATTTTCAGTGTCCTGCAGCTTTCCATAGGTCCAAGGATGGTCAGTTTTCATCCAAGTGGGGTTTAATACAAAATTTAGGTAAATAAATTTGTTCTGATCTTTGTAATTCTGTGTATAACATAGAATGTTCTTAAAATTGTAACATCTAAGCTTAACTTTTAATATGAAAAAAAAAAAACAAGATGGAAAACCACAAAACTAATATGGCCTTTTCAGTCTGAAATGGTTTTGCATCTCTGTCAGTCAGAGGTGAATTTGGTGGTCCATTGAAAAGAATTTTCTGTACCATTATTTTGGGTGTCTGCACAACAATGTTCTTTTTCTTTAGGCATTTTTTGAGTCTTCATGGGGCATTTTTGTAGTTTTAATCAGAAAAGCATAGTGAAAAACCTACGAGGGATTATTTTTTGCAGATGCAAGAAAAAAATCACTATAGGTAACCTATTCAAAACATGCTGATTGGAGAGAAATCTCTCTGATGCTGGCTTGGGTTTTTTTAGAACAAATTAAAAGGTAAATGTCTCAGAATTAATTCCCATTACTGGACTGCATATATAAGAAATTGTTTTATATACACCTTCCTGGGAATCACTGGTTGGTACTGAGCCAATATTGCAAGGTTACTTTATATTATACTTGTGTGTTTTAATGAGTTGATATGTTGGTTAATGTATCCACAATAACCACAATCAGCTAGTTGTGCATTTATAATGAAATTACTCCCAGCTKCACTGGAATTGCAAAGGAATCTCAGCTTCAAAAACTTCATTGCATTATGAGTCATGAGAAAACAGCCTTCAATGCCTTTCCACCTGAATTTGAGAAAAATTTCCTCATGCAGTCCCTCTTCTAATTAGCTGGATTTGGAGGTTCAGATTGATCAAATTATGACACCAAGTTGTGTTGACAAAACAGAAGTTTCCACTAGTGTTTGTAGAATCTTTAACTTAATGAATCTTATTGGATTAAAATGTGTTAAATTCAAAGTATAATCTACATAGGAGACAAAAGTATTAGAGGGTCCAGGTCCTGGAATTAGATTGTATCTGTTCTATTAAGTCTGGGATTATGAACTTGCCTAAAATGTCTGCTGTTGATTAGAGATGGAATTCCTTGGTTTTTAGAAAAATAGTTTAGGATTTATTCATATTTATAATGCCATTACTTACTTTGAGAAAGGTTTTTTTAATACCAAGTAGTTGACAAGAGTGTGAATATTGACAATGTAGTGACTTACTTTTGCTGAAAGTTACATCAGTGATCCTGTAAGAATCCGATGGGGCTATCACCTTGTGATATACTTGAATCAATGACATGACAGTGTTCTACATTGTGCAGCTTACAATTTAACACTGAATAATCAAAACAAATTATTATTATTTATTTTTTCAGATGGGCACCTTTTCCTTTAGGACTACTGCCTGTGCAGTAATACTTCTTTCATGAACCATTATGTAAACAGGATGCAATGGAAATGAAAGATCTAAAACTGTGACACTAATAGAAATTATGTGAATGGCTGGTCTGTGTCTGAGGTGACTCTCAGCATTTGGAAGAATGAAGGTTCCCTTAAAGCCAGCATCATGAATATGTTATTCAAGGTTAATCTCTCCACACTCTCTCTCCTGGCTCCAAGCCACTATGCCAGTTGTGTTGCAGATGTGTGAGGTCACCTGTGGACCCACAAAAAAATAGTGGAGTTGTTCCACTCCTACACTCATCTTTAGCTCTCAGCCAGTGAGAGCCTCAGAAACCCAGTTCAAAAAACACTGGGATTTCCATAGGGTGGGCATGGTCCAACATGATACTTGGCTTCACAACAGGTAACTCCTTGTCCCTGTCAAAATTTGGTTTGAGAAGAGGCTCTGCTAATCAGGGTTGTCCATTACATCTGCATTGGTGTATAACATTTGAAATACAAGGCTTGTCCTTCCTCTGGAGACTGTCTGTTTCCTCCATAGAGCTGTAGAAATTACAGCATTTCAGTGAATTCACCTGCTAACTGAGGTTGGAAAGGTATGTTCCTCTGATTTAGGGATTACCTCTTAATCTTAATAAATCTGAGTTTTAATTAGTTAGATTACTTCATTCTGCCCTCAGGTCTCTCAGGCCTACTGCTTTAAACCTGGCTAGCATTCCCTGTAAACGTCAGGATTTTGATTATTACTCAGTTGATAGCAGTAATGTTTTAGAGGAAATTAAACAACAATTTTGTAGTTTCTACTGCAAATTACTAAATATGAGAAAATATAGGATGCTTTCCTCACAGTAAATTTTTGTCCACAGCAGCACAATAAGTACACATTCCACTCTTTCCAACATGAAGCTAGTGAAAACAGAACACACAAATCAGCTTCTGGTCAACTCCTTTTTTTGGTGCTCAGAAATGCCAAGATGAAATATCCACATTTACAGCTTTGAAGACTTCACTGGCACCCTCCACCTTTCTCAATTTTTCACTAACATACAGCTGTCAGATATTTTCATCTTGATAATGAGAACGTAGTATTGAATTTGTGAATTGTTGATAATGCTTCAATACAGTCTGGTTTAGCAGAAGCTAAAGTACTCTACCATTTAGACCATATCCAAATGCATATTAGCAACAGTAGACCTAAGGAATCAAGTTTTTCTAAAACAGAAAATTTCTCCCAGTTTCTATGTGTTGGAATTATGGTCATTCTTCTTCCAAAATAGGAAATGCAAAAATAACAAAAAAACTTTTTTATTCTCTCTGACATAAAAAATCCTGGCATGCAAACAGACCTTTAGGGGGGTTCTAATTTAGATTTCACCAGCATTCTCCTGATAGACGATGATGATAAATTGTTACCTTAAATATAATGTGTCATTTAGTACAACAATAAAATTGAATGAGAATCAGGTCTGCCACTCAACAGAATGATGGGGGAGGGATGGAGGAGGAACAGCAGAATAAATAACTAGAGTTTAGTGGAGATATTGAAAAAAAATACTAGTGATGTATTTCTAATGCCTTAAGTCTTTTAATGTTTCACCATGTTCTCAATCCAGCAAACACATCTAAAACTAGCACAATAACTCGAAATATATGGTACAAAAAAATCAAGCAGAAAAACTTGACAGAGCAAGACTCACGATAAAGCTGTGTACTATTGATTAACACTAGTTTTTCAAATGTTAATTAGTTTTACACTTAAGCTTGTCATTGTGTAAAAGGGCATAGGAACAAACCTTCAAGAGTGAAGGCTGAGAAGTTTTTAACTCCTTCATGACAGGAATTGGTGCACATTCCTTTGCTTTCAATAGCATCAGGAGCAGACAAGAATTAATTAGCTTTGGTGATCAACAAGATAAAAGAGTGTATCTTAATTAGTTAGCAATGACAAGAGGGTGAAAGAAATATGAAGTAAATTAAGATGTACAAAGTAGTTACTGTCCATGAGCTAACTTGATCCTCTTGATCAGGACAGAAAACTTAGCTAAAATATGAAATAATTTCCCCTTGAGGATGATGTTTAACAATGTTTGCAATTGCTTTATTCATTTAAGTGAGAGCTGATGATGCATTGAAGACTGCAATGTATGGAAAATTGCAGGAAATAGAAGGAATGAGAATCTGTTTTTTCATGATACATTTCAATTTAAGTCATTACCTTGAAATCTTTGAAGAAATTGGGGCAGTAAGGGTGGCCTTAAATATTTTTTTCTCATATTTTTCTGTGCTTCTAATGAACTAAAATCTGGAACAAAAGAAAAGAGTTTGTAACTTGGTAACTCCTCCTGTGCATCATACATAGACCACAGTCTAGCTGATAACGCCTCAAATGTTAAGCTAAGGATTTATAGGGAAGATGTGAAAAATCAAAGTGCAGGGAGGTAAGCCACCCGAGCTGAATTATCACATAGCCCAGTGACCAGCAGAGCATAAAGCACTGTTCTACCTTCACCCCCCCAAAAGCCACATCCCTATGGTGGGGAGGGGACCAAGGCTATGTTGTTCCCTGTTTAGAATTTGGTTCAGCAGGCTCAGTTCTCCCGGTGTGTAAGTAAAGCACATTTCTTGCACACTAAGATCATGTGTACATTTTCAATTACCAGAGAAGTGCAGAAATGTGATGCTAAATTTGAATTAGACAAACCCATAAGCACTCCATTTGGATTTCAGATTGGCCACAAAGCTCAGAGAACTTGGCAGACAGAGGCACTTCCCACTATCTGTGCTAAGGGAGTGGTATCCTGTCGTGAGGAAATAGTCTTGGCTTTTCCCTGCAGTTTGCTGAACACCTTGCTATATTATTGCAATTTGCAGCATTTGACAGATTTCAGCAAAAATATAAATTCTTTTACTGGTTCAAGTTTCTGTGTGAAGACTTCAACCAGTTTCACTTCGCAAACAGGCCAAATTGTTTCCAAATGCAGAATTTGTGGTGTAGAAGATTTTTTTCCCCTTCGAGGGGGGTTCTCTGGTAGTGGTTACTCTGTGGAAAACATTATCTATCCTGTGAAATATTTTACGCCTTTTTTTCACATGTCTTTTGTCCCCTTCCCATGAGGTTCTGAAATTGGTACATTCCAAATGAACTTTGGCTGAATTTAGAAAGCTTAACTATGAAACATGTTATGTTGGAAAATCCCCTCATAGCAATTCAAAATTTTCACAGAAAAAGCTTCTGGAAATATGACATGTAAATTAAATGAAATCTGGTGAAAAAACTACTTTATTGAAAAAAAAAAACACCTTATTGTGTCCATAAGTATAAAAATGTCAAGTCTTTATTCTGTTCCCTGTATGTTTCCAAGAGAAACAAAAAAAGCTGGAAATGTTTTTAGAAAGTACATAAGCTGCATTATCTATGCACAATGTAGGTATAATATTACATTGATCAGCAACTATAATGTAAAAGGTAATGTGTGAGAGTTTTTTATGCTTCTCAGTACTATAAAGGAGTCTGAGTGGATTTTAAACATTTTGATTAGCACCACAAAGATTTTAATGCTTTATTTTAACAGTTTGCTATAGGGCAAACACATTTGGTAGACAAGTAAAATGAAAGCATGGGCATCAGGTTCCCTGTTTTCTATTAAGTAATGTTGCGAAGTAAGCAGAAGTTGGATTCAGATATCAGATAATTATCTCCACACTATGTGTCACAGTAAATAATTTTAATTGGCTTAACTTCAGGGACCATTACTGGCCTAATTAGAAACATGAAAAGGCTACAAGTATTAGGAAATATCCTGAAGGAATGAGAACATTAGCAATTCTGTCAAGCCATTTTTGAAACAGTACACAGTAGCAGTCACATTTCACTAAAAGGCAGCTTACTTGAAAGGTGCGTTTTAGGAAAACAGTACTTGTGGTTTTGTAATGTGAGAAGTTGATGAGCAAGCACAGAGAATTTGTAGTGTTTGACATATACTAATCTGATCCTGGATTCTGTTTTTAAAGACATGGGGTAACTTTGTGCAGCACAGGAATTATGAGAGGTTGGGGCCAGTGAGGAAGTTCATTTAGTTAAAAGAAGAACTAAATGAAGATAAAGCACTCAGGCTGTGTGGAGTTTATAAGGATGGGAGGTTAGGAACATTTTCAGCAATATTATGTGTCAGCTTCTTAGTGCTTTGTGAAGCTTTGTAAAAACGTCTTTTGGGCTTTTCGCTCTCCAATTCCACCTCAAAGTTTTGGTTATTCCATAAGTATCCACACTCCCAATGAGATCACTAGTTGTGCTGAATGGCACCTTCTGGTTTAAACACTTCTCTGTGTTGCTTTTCAAAACTTCCTAGCCTCTAAGAAAAGACGCTATTGGCTTAGAGGTCTTCTGTTTGACTCCTCTGTAACTGAATGCCAACAGGAAAGCARGATTACCTCAAGAAGGAATTATTTAACAGAGCTCAGATCTCARTGAGATCCATGAGATCCGATGAGCCATCCCTACTCTTGTAAAAACCCAGACACAGAGCTTTACTTCATTTGCACTCAGCTGATTCCTGTAAACGTGAAAATTTTTAAAATGCCATTGTTATAATGGGCATGTGGTTGACTTCAGATTTGCTCTGTCACTGTGTTTGACTTGTCTCTACTTCTGTTTTCAAAGGGTTTATTATTACTTAACCCTTTCACAGGTGTTGCTTGCTCTTGAGATGTTACTGAGCACCACTAGATGAGTTCAATTGCATGTTTAGAGACTGCAGTTGAAGAAAGGAAGGAAAACATGCTASTGAATAAAAATCTCATTTGCTGCCTTATTTCAGTTGTGTTTTTCAATTGGGTCCCCATTCTCTCTTCTGTGGTACTTTATATAATATCCCTGAGGTGGCACAAGAAATACTACAGAGCAAAATTTTTATGACAACCTTAAGGGAATGAGGATTYGATTAGTATTATGCTCTATGTTTGCCAACAGAGGCAAGATAAAACCTTGTGTGAGAGGAGCAATGATGGAGACTGCCAAACATGTACATTGTTTTACTGCTGGAGAAGAGGATCAAAGATTTAAGCAGGTCATGCTGGTTGAAGAGTTGATCAATACCTGCCACCATACAGTAAGGGATATTTTTGTTGATAATGAATCCCTTAAAGCTATGTATATGTAAAATATATCCATAATCTGTTGCTAGACGGACACAAAAAAGTACACTTACCCGTCAAGTTGAGAAGCGAGAAAAGAAAGAGGCAGTTTATTTGGGTTTAGGGTTTAAGTAGGATTTGGACTTTGATCAGCGATTGGGGAACGAGGTTAACACCTCTCTAACCCTACTGGTCAAACCAGAAGTCCATCAATTTTTCTTTCCCCCTGGAAAGGAAGGTATATTTACAAAAAATCACTCTTTGTTTATCTTACAATTGGYGAGAAACTCCAGTACAGAAATATAAACTATCAGAAGGCTGAAAAATTAGGGTGACAATAATCTATTCATGTTTAATCTCTATTCTTTTATTAACCAGTGGGAATTCCAATATACACATGYATAGCCAAAAAGACATTCCCATCATTGCTCATCTATATCTTAAACTTATTCAGTGTCAGTTCATTATGTAGGCCATACACCACCTAACAAGTAAGCTCCTTCTGTATTTTTATCTGGTTTTGGTGACCATTATTTTGTTCTCATAAAGGATATGCTTAGTTTATTCTTTTCATGACTCTGTTTTGTCAGGACTTTCTTGTCCCTTAATAAACAAAACAGATCCACTTGTTGCAGAGTCTCTGCACAATATAGCCTTATTCTGTCTGGCCTTTCTTTTGTCTATATGTAAAAATGCCTTAGTAAGGCATTATCTGAAAGCCAAATATACTGTATAAGGGAACATAATTTTTGACCAAATGTTACTCTCAGCCATTTTATTTTCCTCTTCTAGCATCCCCTGATTTACATTTTTGAAGGCCATTACCTACTGAACAAAAGTTCCCATTGATTTAACAAAGGCTTTTCTGATACAAGAATGCTTACAATGCTTAAAATTTGAAAAAGACCAATAGATCATGCATGAGATTCAAAAATAACTTCACCTAGTCCATCGGTGTAAATACAAGAAAGCAGGGAAAGTGCTGAAAGTGCTGAAAGTGCTGAAACTTGGGCACACATTAGATAATGAATGAATATGTAAAGCTTTGATTTTGTCAAACTAATGAATATAACAGCATAGTCACATAAGACTTAAAATGAAATGTTTCAGCAAAATGGGTTTTTTGTGACTGCCTGATTTTCCAGTTATATATTGTGAGAGGTTTTAATGATACCTGATATCTTTTTGCACTTAATCTGAAAAGATGTTGCAGAGCAGAGTATACAGGAAAGTGGCCTGTGATATGTAGTGAGAGTTTTCCTTTGATGACTTCAGTGAAAATTTCCAGAGACAGGGTGCAGCACACCCAACTGTGCACGTAAAATGACCTCATGGTGAGGTTTGCATGGAGCCCCTGTAGCACAGGCTGACCTCCCTCTCTGCCCTCATCCAGSTGACAAAGGACATGTCTTTTGGCACACTTCCATGTGTTTCCACACTCTCAGTGATTGTCTGGGTTCCATGTTTTGAAACCATTATACCCACATGATCTCAGAGCGTCCTCTGAATGTCTCCGTGTTTCCTTCACATAAGAAGGATGAAGATATATTTTATATGTTTATATTACATATAAAGATAAATACATATTTGCACATAACTAAAGATCTAAAAATCGCATGTAATATGGACAATAAGAAAAAGTTCCAGGTTTCCACAAAAGACCACACAAACTAGAAGGACAAGCCAATGGTTCATGAAACAGAAAATGTAATTCCAGAATTACTATGGACATAAAGGGCCAGTGGCATGGAACTCCAGTCTCCCACAGGGTAGGGAGACTACTGCTGCCTGCGGGACCATAGAAACACAGAATCATCAGGGTTGGAAGGGTCCTTCAAGATTATCTGCTTCATCCTTTAACCTACCACCACTACAATCACCCTTAAGCCATATCCCTAGGCCACAGACAGAYGCTTCTTGAACACCTCTAGAGACARTGACTCCACCACCTCTGAGGGCCACTTATCCCAGTGCCTAACCATGGTTGCTACATTTTCAGTGATTCTTTTTTTTAAAAATACCTAATCTGAACCTCCCCTGGCACCACTCAAGGCCATTTCCTCTCATTCTTTCATGTGAGCCAACGGCAGAAGAGGTAGGGTACTTTAAATAAACCTCCTTTCACATAGTTGTAAAGACCATGGGACAGTGCATCCTGGAAGTGTGCATTCTTCTCTAACCTTAGTGAGGAAAGCAGCAGAAATCTGTCTGAGTGACAACAGACAGATGAAACAAGATCAGAACCTTGTTCTTGACCTGTCTTTCTGTGGACTTAACAGCTCTAAACAGCAGAACAACAAACTATTGGGCAATAACCCTTGATCACCTTGGGCAGAACCCTGCTCAAGGTTCTGCCAGACTCAGGTCAAGGCTGTCAGCCAGCAAACCCCTGTCCCAGAGTGTAATGGGTCACAGCTGGCCTTTGGCCCCCTGTGACAGGGCACATCACTGGGTCTTGAGCCAAGAGCTGGTGTCAGTTTTAACTCTGTAACTTTCAGTCAGCATCCTGGCAGAACGGATCTAATCTCTGGTTGCGTGGCTGAGGACAAGAACCTTTCATTCTATGGTCCTGTCCCTGCCTGGATCTGCAGCTATGAAAGGCAGGATATGCCARCAATGGGACAGGCACTGTAAATTACCACAAGAAATCTTGGATAAGAGCTCTGTCAGACTTTCCAACACTAAGTTTAATGTAGTGAATCTCTGGCTGTGTTGCTGAGGACAGGAGAGCAGCATATTCTAGTCCTCTTCCTCTCTGGGTTTCTAGCAGAAAAGGCAGGGTAAATTCAACAAATATTAGGACAGACAATATCAATTTATCAGGAATGGAACAGATAAGCACRTGTCCTTGCAGTCTGTGGTACACTACAGAGGTCTGTGGTACACTTCAGATATACCAGCCACYCTAGGGCAAAATCCGTAGGCCTGTGCCAAAGACCACTTTGAGACCTTCCATAGATTCTGTGTCCTRCAGAGCAGCTCTATATGGATGTCTCTGGAAATCGGCAGTGTGGCTCTACATAAATATTTAGATTTTTTTTTTAAACTGGAAGAGTTACTAAGTGTCAGTTTTCTTCCTATAACAAGATAGATATTTTGGTGTCCAGGTCAGCATCTGTCCTTAGCTGGAAGGATTTTTCAACTGAGAGAGAATTTCCTTTATTTGTGGCAAGCTAGTGCTTCACCCACAAGAACTAGGTGTTTCATCTTGAATATACTGAGAAGTTGAAGATAAAGGGTCTCATAAAAGAAGGTCCAATAGGAAACCTGCCCTAGGAGACCAGTTAAATTCAGCGTTTAATTTATGCTCTGTCCTTGTTTTGTCATATATGAAAAAAAAAAAATAAAATTGATCCCCTTGAGAAAAGATCCTTCTGCTAAGTTAGAATAATCCTTGAAGTCCACTGTAGACCATATTATGCCTATGTGGTGGTTGTGGGAAGTGTTAAGGTATGATGAAACACAGGAAAAGGAATATAGGAGAACATGATATCTATCTTTCTCCTGTTAGATAAATGCCAAGCAGCCTGGACTGTACTCTGTAGGAACATTCTGGTCCCACCTTTAATTTCACCGTATCATTCAGAGATGCTGCTGCCTAAATAAAAATCCATTTTAAAACAAAATTCTATCCTGTCAAAGATGAAAGTATGATTTCACCATCTTCATAAATTTAGAATTATACAAATTACTTTTGTAATTAGAATTATACAAAATTTAGAATTATACAAAATACTTTAGCTCAACTTCTTTGTCTTTTCCTTCTTTCTGAAAGTGCAGTAAGAGTTTGCAGACATTATTTTCTATTCTGTTTTCCTGTSTAAGTCATATTAATGTGACTTATATTGTTTCACTTCTGTGTGGCTGGTTTGCATTGGAAAGTGATTCTGCATTTCTGGCTAAGTTTTTTCCAAACATGATAGAGATGAATCAGGGTTTATATCTGTGAATGTCTCCAAGTTTCTTTATCTGTCCAAGRCAGCAGGTTTCTTATCTGACAGCCTTATAATTATGAAAGTAGCTGCATATTAATGATTCGGTGCTTACATAAACAACTGGCCTCAGAGAAATCTAATGAACTAACTTGCAGGATTTGATTTTGCCTAATTAAAGGTAAATAATGTTTAATGTTGTATGTGACAGGATTTCTCCAGAAACTTAGGGAGGTTTTTATGTAACCAGAGTGCTATTATGAATGCAGAGTGAATGCCATACTGAATATCATGAAACTGCATGTTGTGTTTTGTYTTCAGTAGTTATCCGTCTATGTTTTAAATAGAAAAAAAAAAGTATTTAAGATCTGGTGCAGCTTAAGATATTGGGTATCAGAAGATTCTTGTGCTATGCATTACTACATGCTACTCTGAACTGCTTCATCCCTTTCTCTGAAAGCAGGCTACTCGCCTGAAAAAATTTTTAAATCAATTAAGATCATATTTTGGTATCCATCAAAACACCTTTTTTAATGCTTATCTGTTTTCTTMCTTTCTACAGGGTTATGTATCAGCAATTTGAAATGGTTTTGTTCATTAGATATAAGCCAGATAAAGCTGAATCATCAGATGCTCTGTCTCTTTTTCATTGCAGGGGAATATTTTTTAAAGGAAATCCAGAATAAAATGGACTTACAGCTTTTCATATGTGTATGTATGAAGTTGTTTGTGCTATGATTAAGAATGGAAGGATGGACCTACTCACCTTTGGGAAAAGACTACACCAGCTATTTTTATTCTATTCTGCATTTCTCCATGTGGTATTAGGGTAATTCAGGTAACTAAATCATTATAGTCCTGTCAGACTGCCTATGAATATGCACACCTCAATTTCCTGATTTCTACAAGTACTTCTTAGAGGTAGAGAGGATTTAAATTTTTTCTCTGGGATCARTGCTCTGAAGAGGGCTGGTAGTTATTCAGACACCCGAATGAGCTATCAGTAATTAAATAATGACATTACCTAAGGAAGACCCCTTGGATAAGGTAATGTGAAACACCACAAGTGGACACTATCTCTTTTACTGATGAGATGCCACCTCTCTCAACAAAGATGCGGATCTTTCCACTCTTCAGGAGTTTTGAAAGAAAACCATGCAATCAAACCATGGRAAGGTACTAAGTGGATGAACAAATGTAGTCAGCCGGAAAACAAAAGATAAGATTTGTACAGTGTTTCTAATGTTTCTGTGGGATGTGAATACATTTATCTGGTTTTTGTCTTACATACCCTGATTAATAAAATTGGATTTGAATATACTCTTCTGCAGCTGTAAAATTGTCAGTRTTTTTCTCACATGGGTAAGTCCTCATAACAACTGTACCTGATGGCAGATAAATAAAAAATGGGCTGTTATTCCACGGACATTATTTAAGAGGTTAAATCAAGAAAAAAGTCTTTGCTTTGCTCTCATAGAGAACCTAGACAACAACAAGTTTTTAGAGTTTCTCCAGGAATGCTCATAAATATAACTATTAGGAGAAAAATACTTTCTATTTCAAACTATGCTGCCARTAAAGAACAGGTACTCTAAATTTCGGTTCCGTCTTCTGCCATATGTCAGTGTGGCCCAAGCATGTACCTTCAGATGGATGCAGATTTCATTTACAGTGTGTTTACAACTGAGTTCATATTGAAACAGATTTTATGGTACTGATATACATACACGAGACTAAGGCCAGGCTCAATACACCTTTGTTTGATATGTTCTCTCAGATGGAATTTCTTAGGCATGATTGTTGAGGCTGGGAATGGTACTGCTGGCATTTTTTTGTCTTTCAGCTGTTACGGCTGCTGCAATCTTTGCTCACTTCTGTTTTATTCCTTTCACCTTATGTTCCTGAAGGCTTACCTGTGTGACCCTGCAATCAGAAGAAAAATTACGACTAAATGATACTAAAGAGAAAATATTAATGAATGTGTATTATTATATATTCTTTTCATAAAGAAAACTGCCAAAATAATGTGGGGTGTGTTCATCTCTCTTCACTGTTTTCTCTATATATATTTTTTTATTATTATCTTACCGGTTAAATATCATTCCATTTTTAACATATATATTATACATACATTTCTACATAGTCTTTCAAAATGAKATAAAGAGATGTGTTCTATTCTGACCCAGTTTTGGTGATTTGGTTTTATTTATATTTGCGTTTTCCTCCTCATTCCCACTTGACTACACTGACTTTCCATTAACTTTCCATTCTAAGTGAAAGTGCTGATGAGTACATGAGTAAAATTGAGCTACAGATTCAGTGAGGTGGAAAGCTGAATTAGATCTTCAGTAACACCCTCAAACATGCACATGTGTATCCAGTGAGACACATTTACTTTGGCTGTGGGCACAAAACAGGCAAAGCCACAGAGAACTGTAATTCCTTTTTTTTTTCTTTTTTAAGCAAAGAAAAAAATTCAGTCTTTTTCTAGTTTGTGTTTATCTGCTCTGTCCTGCTGAGAATTCACTTCAGTGAAAAAAGGCTTTGTTTGCTTTCATATTGTATGTATAAATATCATTGTATAATTATGTTTCAAGGACTTGTAAGTGACACTTGAGACAGGGTAAATACTGCAAGCAGATGAGCTGGTTAATATCTGTCAAATATTGCAACTAGGTCTAGATATTCCTTTAGTTTTCAAGGTATTATTTGCTGTATTGCACTTCAAAAATATGTTTTAAGTATAAAAATATATGCTTTCCAAAGCAAAGGTRTTTTAAAAACCATGATTTTTATGTGCTTTCCAGTATTTCTGGCATGCACTATAACATTTTTATCTTTCTTACCAGCCATATTCAGAGACTTTATTTTAATAAAATCTTTCATGGTTTAGTTTTAGAGTCACAAGAACACACTGCAATTTTAATATCTACAGACATAAATAAAACCCACAGCACAATGCATAACAATGTCTCACATTTGGTGGAATTTGGTAAATACAAGGGAATTCTGGTATGAAATAGCTATTCCATGTGAATCCACATTGAGACATACAACCAAATACTATTCAGACACTGCAAGTCATTTCAAATCAGCTTAGACCTGTCTCAAAACCCTTAAATAGTAATGAAATTGAACATGCATGCAAGGCACCGTGCTTTGCCCTACGGCAACTGTAGTCGCAGGTCTGCTTTTTGCCATTTGTTCCTCATTTAACCAGAATAACACATCACTGGTGAACATATATGTGAACATACTGGTAAAAAAAAAAAAACAAACAAACAACCTGAAAGAAGTATCCGCTTTAGTTGTCCCAACACCGCAGGTTCATCAGCCTCATCTCATTGCAAGAGTTTTTTGTCTGAAGTTCAGATCAGGATCAGGATTTGAAGTTGAACTCTAAGTACAGTTATATTCATTTTAGCGAGATGAGACTGAAAAGATGAATTGAAGGCAGCAGTTTTGGAAAAGTAATTATTCATTGTATCCAGTGCTTTGGATTTTAATTTCTTTCTTCTTCTAAGTAAAACTTTGTAGCCCAAACAACATATTGAACTGGTTCCAAAGTCAAAGCAACCTGTATAAATCTAGAGTCACATCAGTTGCTTCASTAAAATTGTCCCAGATTTACACCTGTGTTGGGGAGAACACAGGCTGTCCAATTAAGCTTAAGGCAATTAATAAAAACAATTTTGCTTCAGATTTCTACTGATTGAGTGGTTAGCATGTTTTCATTGCGTTGATATCRCCTAGTTTCACTTTGCAATGCATATCGACTCAGAGTAGAAATGGTTAAATATGAAGAAGCCAGGTTATTACGCATTTCAATTCCAGAGTCAAATATAAAAATTTCTATTATAGGGACAATTAATTATATCTCAAAATGGCAAATGTGCATCCTTGTCAGGTAGAGTGTACTCTGATGGCCTTTCCTCAAACACTGAATGTGGAGATTTGATCTCTTCTAATGGTGCTGAGAAAAGGGTAATTACGCTATGGTCAAAGCTAATTTGCTTTCTGCCAGATGAACTGTTGTATTTTATTGTACGCTGACATTTTAAAGTAATTACGGCACTGTTGACCTTAGACAATTCCAGTTGTATCGCTGTCTACAGCTGCAGCGTTCTACCTTTGGCTGGCAGACAGCGGCTGTAACGAGGTAATGACACGGACAAAGAGCACCATATGGGGCTCCTTTGAGATACACAAAGCCCAGTGAAAGGAAACAAGAAAATTTTAACATCATCATTTCAGTCACCCATTTCTACAGCCATAAAAGATCCCATCCCCCCGTACAAAATGCCCTGAACACTTTACTTGGTCATATACTGTATATCTGTGTGTTTTCCTTCTGTAAATGGCAGTGTGCATTAAGAAGAAAGAGGTCAGGTAGAACTSAATGTGACGGACTGGTCTTTCTCTGACATGAGTTCAAAGGCTAAAGACTATTGATTGAGATAAAAGCCTAGGTTCTTATCTAATGTTAAAGACACTCCTTGTTGTCTGAAAGCTGTGCACATAATTAGGCTGAAAGAAAAGCACTTCATCCAGAAAATCACTATAAACTGAGCTTCATTAAACGTAGATATTAGTTAATTTAAAGAAAGACGTTATTTTTCATTGATACGTTTTAATGGTTGTCTCTTCTAAGCTAAGAAATATAATCATGTGCAGAGAGCTTCCTGACTAATGTATTCCTGCTAGGACAGAAAAACAGATTGCTATCACTCACAGAGAGTAATGCTTTATTCTCTCAAAGAAAAAAAATGTAGGCTCTTGAAGACAAAAATTTATTGTTTCAAAGAGCTGGTGGAAAACTGAACTTTACTGTTGCATTAAACATTTTCCTACTGTTTTGTGGCATGGGCAATAGGAATGTTCACTAGTTCAAAGCAGGCAACAGGATTTAACCCGTGTCATGCTCTACAACTTACATGATAAATGTAAAGAGATAGTGGAAACGATTCTATGATTGTAAATCAGTTAATCTCCATTGGAGTTAGTTTTCCACAACGGGGTCTTGTTAGAAACAGTAAGAAAAAGGAAATTGCAGTTGGCATGTGTCAGAAAAATTACATCTGAAGAAACAGGTTAGTCCCAGCATTCAGTRTTGCTCTTGGCTCTGAACTGATAATATCATTTCTTAGAAATCTAGTTTTCAATTTTGCACAGCTCATCCAGTTGTGGCTGAATATTACATGGAGAAATAACCTGTGCATCCTAAAAGCCTCTGTTTTGAGAACATATCTCTTTATGAGAGGTTCTGAAACGGGAATGGTGCTTTAAAAGTTAAAACTATGATTGAATATAGAATTCTGTAACTCTGACTACTTGCTGAAGTTAGACTTCTGGCCCAGAATTTACATCCAAGATGCATATGTTTCTAATAATTGTCCAGCCTTATATTTCTGTTCTGGACTCTGGTTGTATTTTTGGGGGTGGRGGGGAAATCCTCTGAAAGCAACTTTCTTGTTTTGTTTTTCCTCTTTTAATACTTCTGTTATTCTGTACAAAAACGTGCCCTGGTGGTGAGTGAAACAAGAGCCATCACTCTGTGCATGAAGGACCTGTGTTGTCAACCACCCAGAAAAACATCCCTGTGTCTGAAAGGCAGAGCAACAAAAAGCACAAGCCATGCCAGCTGCTTTATGGCCATACTTTCTGTAGTGGTCCTTTGCAAGAGGGCATAAAGAGAAGCCAAAAAGGAAAAGATTATAAACAACTTGGAATTTTTTTAAAAAAAAGTCTATCTGTAGCATTGTAGCATAATAATTTAGAGTTGTAAGAGTGCGATAGAGAAGTGCAATATATTTTAATAGAAGACAAACCCATGCCCTTAACACCCTGCAAAGGTGACACAAAGGAGAAATAAATTGTATTCCAGATGTTCATATTCACACTGTTAGGCTGAAAGTAGAGATTCAAGGATGTGTGATGGCACAGATGATCTTTTTCTTCACAGAAAAYGCAGAACAAAAGCAAAGCATATGACAGGTCTCACTAAATCCGGTCCTACAATAAAGTTTTTAGTCTCTGGTATCTACTGATAAAGAGCAGTGACAAAAACGGCAAAAGAGCAATTTAAGATGTATAAACATATAGATATTTCTCCAAGGAATAAGGCTATATAGCATCAAGGAAAATGCATTGTCTATATACTGTTTTCAAATTTGGTTGTAATTTGTCCTGTGGCTGTGCTCCAAAGCAGATGGAATTTGAGGCTATAACATCTCTGTTATAATCTGAGGTTAGATGCTGCAGCTATGCTTTTTATCACAACATGCATGTTTACTCTTCATCCTGTACATCTTGTATTTGCTCTGTATGCTGCAACAGCTAAAGCCCAAAATAGGACTCGGCTTCATGCATAGGCAGCAGCTTGAGCCAGAATGGGTTTATCTTCCTAGCCAAGCTAAGCTTGTCTCAGCTGGAAATTGCACTTCACATGTTGGATAGTTCACAGGTAAAGAATCACAAATTGCACCCTATTATTCTTGTTTTATGTAGATTCCAAATTGGACATGCATGGATTGCTATTCATGCAGTTTCACTGGAAAATGGCTTGGAATGGGGAAAGAGTCATTTRTGATCTTTTAAAGTAGAAATGGGAATACATTTTTCTGAATTATTAGCACAATTTTTATTTGTAGGTTGAAATTGTTGGTGATGCCACCTGCATTCCTTGGTAAAGGTCATGATGCAGGACAAGATCCACTATTGATCTTTGTGGAGCTGTATTTTTGCCCTTCAAATTGGCTTCCATTTAATGTGAMTCCTTAAGAAAGCTAACAAAGGGAAAGAGAGTTACATTTCCTGATGGAAAAATAGATTAGGGAATAAGCAACCTATAACAGGAGAGAGAAAAATTTAACAGAAAGGAATTTAGAGAATGAAGACAAATAACTTTGAAAACAAGATCTTGAAATGGAAAACTGACAAGTGGTATCGAAGATGAGAAAAGGGGAATTTTGAGAAATTCGTGAGCCAGAGGCATTGTAGGTGAAGAAGTACTCTTTTAAAACAATTGAGAAGATAAGGTGGTAAAAAAAGGAAAAAATCTGAGAAGAAAAAGAAGAAAACTAGTAGAATGGAGATTTCAGGCTAAATAAATCCGGMCAGTTTCCACAATATTTTGTGTCATACTGCTTCATCAAGGATTTAGTAGTTGGATATAATTTTTGTATTTGCAATATTTATAATTAGTCTTCCTCTTTGCATATGAAGACACTGGAAGCAGTTCACAAGATTTTTTTAAACTTTTTTGAAAATTTCCAAAAGTTATTTTCTTTTAGARCAGAATGGGTCTCTTAACTCTGTTTGAAATGAACTGACTTCCAAGCTATTTAGTGCTATAAAAGATAGTAACTTTAATCAAGTATGTAGATTCATTAAGGGCCATACTAGATCTGTGTCAAATATGTGACCCTCCAATCTGTGTGCAGTTAGCTGTGGCAGTACTATCTTCTCATTACTATCTTGAATTTATTGCCCATGAAATAGTCTGTTGTCTGCTTTTCTATCAAAACAAATATAAAGACATATATGGCACATAAAAATATAACTCAGAAAACTGACAAACAACATTTTCTTCTGATTTAAACATTCATTTCCAATACCAAGAGTTTATTCCTAATTTTTTTTTATTTAACTTTAAATTTTAAAATTTTCTGTGGAAAGTAAAATGGTTTCTTAGCATTCCCTCAAAAGTAATGAAATTCAAAATGTGGCAGCAAAAACAAATTCAAATGTTTTTTAAAAGGGATACCTTAATTTTTTTCCTAGGTTACAGGTTATCACAGGCTATTTGATTACACAGCAGACATGCCCACACTATCKGCTTTGAATATAACCCTGATACTTCCAAGAAGTTAAAATTTCTTTCAACTCGATAAAGAGGTAGTGGCACTTTCATTGGAGAAGAGTATAGATGTATGTATTTCAAAGTACATGTGTTCACTTTACTTGTAATTCCTGTATCAATTTGTTGTGGTTTGTTGGTTTTGTTGGTTTTTATTATGTTGTTATTTTTTTCAAGAGGCTAGTAGTAGTATTTTTTCTACACAGGGCTCTAAAAGGCTGAATTTGCCTTCTAGGACTTCGGTGTACAYAGACAAACCTTTAATTTTAGTTCTGGATTTAGGAAAAAGTAGTAAAACTATTTTTTTAAAGCTTGACTTTGGCAGCTGATTATTCATTTACTGAAGACATACTGAGCTTTTTCTCTCTTCAGGACAAGTCCCAACTTGTTTCTTCTAAGTCACTAATGAAAGAGTCTTTCAGCAGGTCTCTGTCAGTCCTTGGTCACAGAATGTCCATGTTCAGCGTGTCTATTGTGTACCTTCCTCACCTTCCAAGAATACCACCGGTTTTGGGGAAATGTTACTTCTTTCATAGACCTTTGGGCAAACCTTTGTTTGTTGGAAGCCATCATGCCTCTSTTGCTCTCTGTAGCAACCACAAAGTCAGAGGTGGAAAATTATTCCTATTTCRGTGCTGAAGTTTAAATATTTTTCGTTTAAATGCATGATTTCAATAGTAATGGAAAAGCCCGGTGTTATGAATAACTGCCAATTTATAATGTTATAAAATGGTCTACTTTGTAGGCTTCACTGTGTCCCAGTCTGGACATTCTGCAGTGCTTCTGTTGTGCCCTAGCTCTCCTTTTGTTTCTATACTATTCATTTTAATTGGCCTAATTAAAGAATTGTTGTCTTCATATAATTCTAAATAGAACAGCTTGAGCTGCGAAGTGCAGATTGTATCAGAATTCAGAAGTTTCATAGGTGATGTGAACTTTCTGTGGCATTTAACGCCATTTAACATAAGTTGTTCTATTTATTTTAGTAAAAGTTTATTACTCATGTCATCAAAGCAAAGCRCAAGATCGCCTCAGAGTTACTTGTAACTCAGTTAATATCAGTTCAGGAGCTCAAGGGCATAGGTCTTGAGATGTTAAGGCAGCTGAAATATATGAGTTTTTAACTAATCGTTATTCTCTCATTGMGTTAAATATGGTTCTGTTTCAATGAGCTAGAATAAAACTTTCTTTGGGGCTATGGCCAGGAAAGTTTGCTACGGTCTGTTCTTTAGGGACTCGACTGCAGGGTACTGAACTCATTGATCATGAATATAGGACATTAAAGGAACAGTGCTTTTAAAAGGTGTTCTCTGGAGGTGTGTTAATCTCTGGCTAAAGCGGTCATGCACAGTTTCTGGATGAGATCATTCACAGCACGGTGCTTCCTTCCCAGATCCATACATAAGAACAAACTGATGACAATGCATCCATAATACTTTTCTATACATCCTTTAAATGTTTGACATAGGCAAAAATTAAGAATCTTGTATATATTTAGTTGACAGTGTACTAGTGGAATTTTATGTTCTAAAGATTTAAACTCATATTTCCAGACTAGCTGTAGAGGAGATAGTAGTATTATCACCTGGTAATTCATTTTTTTATCTCTGACAGGGTACAGTTATTCTTCAGAGTAAAGAAACTAACACCTTTACAGAGGGTGTCATGCCTGCCAAGAGAAATGGTGGTTTATTTTTTGTTGGAAAGGTGTAAGAGAGAGGTCAGTAAAAGAGGAGGACAGGACTTTTGACAAATGACAAGTGTTAAAGTTTTGCAGAGAGATGGAAAAAAGTGAAAAAGCATTGCCTGTGTAGAACAGCAATTCTGGTTGGCTCCTTAGAAGGAAAAATAAAATGGGTCGAACTTAAGACAGTGTATATTTGAGCTGTTCTGTGTTTTTCTTCTTAATTTTCRTATCTTTTGCCTTCTCTTATTCTTTTATAGTACCTGAAATATTTTGGAAGACACCTTTAAAGAGGTAGTTCTGTAAACTTTCTCACCYTTCGTTGTGTCGTGAGTGAGTACAGCTGTGTGTAATTCCCTAAACTTCAGGATGAAAACTGATTCCACTTATTTTAATTTTGCTGCCCATTAACTTCAGGTGGAAGACAGGAATTCTAAGCTGAAAACAGCGTGCATCTCAAACTGGTGCAGAAGTCTGTTTTTGCAGATTATGGCTGGTTTAAGAAACCTCTGAACTGTCACGTACCATCTGAATTAATGAGGCCATACAGGTCTAAGGTCTCTAAAAAGGCCCATCTAGATTAGAATTGATTAATCCTGTGGTGGGCTGCAGAGTATTATTAGAGTGACAACAGATGTAGGTTTTGTGTAAGCATAATTTCATAAAGATCTTCAGCTGTATTCTTTAATTAGTGATGATCACCTATAAYTTAACTGTAGTGAAAATTTCTCCAAAACCATTAACACACATTTGCTGAGAAGTAACTTTGTGAAGAGAAATAGAAGTCAAAGATACGATTTATAAGTAAGAAAATGTGTTCAGAAAAATTCAATGTGGAACACAAATCCCTTAAAATACTTGAATTTGTGACAGAATTCCTATTTCTGTATCATGCATGAATTTCCACCTTCCTATTGAAGTAATTACTTTTTAATTTTTATGAATAAAATTAACTGTAAAATCAAGCAGTGACTGAAAGATAATGTAACTATCATATAGATATACCTAAAACCAAAACTGCAGTTTTGAACTCCATTTAGCAATGAAGAACTCAAAAATACTCTGATTCAAATTTGACAGCTGTTGTTTCTGTAATCAGTTAATATAAAGCCTGTGATCCGAATACTAATAAGATTTTTTTCGTTTTAACATAAACACTGAATGCTAAGCCCAGTGGAGTGCTGAAGACAATGGAATTTTTAAGATATAATTGTGGAAAAAGAAAAAAACAAGCTTAAGGAATCTTTGCAGTGTGTTAAATATCTCCCGTTCTGTAATTCTACAGAAATAATTCCACAGAAGAAATTGATTGTTTCCTCAAGCACCATCTAAATGATTTGTCAACTGTTTGCATGATGGTATTGGTAGCATTTAAAAAATTATTCCCTAGAAGAACAAGGGACATTATTTTGTTAACAGACCTTTTTATTTTTTGCTTTGTGGTTTTGAATCCCAATTATAATCAATTGAATRTCACAAAACCCATAATGTATCTAGCCTCTAACTTCCTACCCTTCAATATTAAATGGTCAAAATAAGTGGTTGTTTTACAGTGATTATGATGACCATAATGAGGCCTGACACTTGTGACACTTCAGACACGCAACCACCAGCRGCTCCATCACAACAAAGGAGCTCGGAGTGCAACACATTGTAGTGGTGGGGAGAGTTGTGAGTTCACGGCTTTGCACAGCAGATGTGGCCGCACATCTCTGCACCCCTAAAAACACATGCTCATCCAGTCTGACAGATCAGACAATGGCACAAAAACCCATCGCTGGTGCCTAAACAAAGACCTCATCTCTAAAGGGACAAAGCTGCGCGCTGAATGCGTTGCCACCAGTAAATTTTCCAAATGGAAAACAATGTATATTTTATTAATGAAAAATAAATTCAAACAGGGATGACAAATGCGTTGGTGCTTTTTTAAAACGTTTTGTGAATGCGTATTCTCTTTATTTCTAATATTTACCTTCATATCATCGTGCAAATGATTTTGTTAATTAGTTGTATATGCTTCACACAACAAATGCAAGGAAGCTACGGGAAAGGAACTGAGGGACTACACTAAGAGAGATAAAAAATTCATCAATCAAGTGAAAGATGATTTAGCAGTCTTTTGAGTATAAACCGTATTTTTTCTTTAATATTTATTTAGACAAAAATATAAATGTATGAATTAGAGACTTTAAAGTCAACTCTACCTGGGTAATTGAAAAATTTATTCTTAAAGGAGGAAATAGAAAGCCCAWTTTTCTATTATGTTATTTCTTAACAACAACAGAGCATTAAAAAGTGAAGCAAGATACGTGCATATTTACCATAAGGGAGGGAGCTGGGCATTAATGGGCTCTAGAGGCTTATTTGGAGACAGCTGCACTTATCATGAATCAGGAAAGTGAAATAGCAGCCCTGGTGTGCTGTAGGTCAGTCACAAATGTTGACTTCAGAGAGCTATAAATCTGCAGCATTACTTCAGCTGCCGAATTTCAGARCTCCCTTCTAGCATTTTCCTATAATTTAAAGATTATGTAAGGTGTATAGTGGTAGTCTTAGATGAAAATATTAATTTAGAGATAAATCCTCTAAATGCTCTAAAGCAGCCTTCTGCTGAGCAGGATCATCTTCTGGTACACTTCAAATAGGAATTGCTACTAGTTTTGTCAACAGTAGGAGGTCATGGATGACTGCCAAACAAAATAAGGACTTTTTCAATAAAATGCTTTCAGTTCTAAGTAGTCACAGAATATCTTCCTGTGCCATTTTATTTGTGATATTTATACTTTGATATATTGTTTCATACTGACAATTCCTTGACAGAAATCATAATTGTGAAATGAGCTAGAGTAAAAAGCAATTAATCACAGTTAACTCCTTCTGGCATGTCCAAAAAAGATATTTTGTTGTCACTTCTGAGTGTTTTAAAGGTATTATCCAGGCTCACAGATTTTGTATCCCACTGTGAGGCTGCTGGTCTTCAAAATCTGATATTTACATGTTAAAATCCAAAGCTTTTAGGAAAAGTGGTAACATTTCTTAGCAAATTAATATGTTAATTACTGTGAAATAGAAAAGGAGGCTATATTGTTTTAACTTCCTCAGCATGAGCTACAGGAGCAGACCTTTTAGCTCTCGATAATTGAACCTTGTAGTTTGGTATGCAGATTTTTTAGTTGCTGATTTGTTGGTAGAATTTTTGTGAAATATCAGGACAATGAGGAAAGAATAAAATTGAAATTCCAGGGGTTTTTTTGTTTTTGTTTGTTTGGGTTTGGGTTTTTTTGTTTGTTTGTTTTTGCAGGGTAAAGTGAAACCAGTGATAAGAGACATGGTTGCATGTGATAACATGAGCTTGACTTACAAAACTCCAGGTTCRGTATTCTAATTTTAACACCAATTTTGCAGCCTACAAATTGTGCAATACGTCTACAGTTCATCAATGTGCAGTAGACGTAAGCTACATAGGCAATATTCATGAGCTGATTTTAGCTGACCAGGTGAGTGTTCAAGTGAATGAATTAGAGAGTCAGACACTACTGTATGTCATAAATTCCTGAATATGAAGTTGATGATGAAACTTTGTTAATTATGAAGTATATTAGGCCTGAAAAGTTGTCTCTTATTACCTGGAAAATGAACATAGCCCTTTACGTGCAAAAGGGTSACAACTCTTCCATCTGAAGTGTTCAGCTAATACAGTCTACTTTTAATTGCATATCACAGTGGACTTTGAGACATATGTGTTAACAAATGTTACATATGTTCATGTGTAAACTGTTCAGGATCTCTTTTATCCTTTTATCATTCTGGTTGAGTAGCCTTCAATCTCTGTCAAGTTCAAAAAGTGATCCTCTCACCTTTGTGAAAATTGGACAAGTGCTTAAATATGTTCCTTTTATATATATATATATATATATATACACTTTTTTTTGGGGGGGGGGATATATGAAAAATTCTTTCTAAACAGCTGTCTACTTATGATATAACTTCATTTTCCATGGCAGTATGGCATTTCAGTATATGAAAGCTTGATTTACAGTTTCAGTTTTCTGAAGTTTTTTTAATTGTTTTCTAAGGGACTGATCTAAGAATGTGTAAATATATTGCATGGGATTGARGATTATTTTTTCCATTCTTAGTCCACTGTAAAGGTTTAACAGCCAAAAAAAACCTTTTCATGTTTTATTTTAGTCAGCAAAG
>QVAJ01000054.1:1574707-1613065 GCA_003546035.1 Mixornis gularis
GTCAGCCGGCAGCGCGTGCGCAGCCCAGCGAGCCAAACGTGTTCTGGGCTGCATCCAAAGGAGCGTGGCCAGCAGGGCAAGGAGGTGATTCTGCCCCTCTGCTCTGCTCCTGTGGGACCCCACCTGGAGTGCTGTGGACAGTTCTGGTGTCCCAACAGAAGGAGGACATGGAACTGTTGGAGAGAATCCAGAGGGGGACCAAGAAGCTGATAAGAGGAATACCTCCTCTGTGAAGACAGGTTAAGAAAGTTGAGGCTATTCAGACTGGAGAAGAGAAGGTTGAGTGGAAAACTCATAGCGACTTTCCAGTAACTGAAGGGGGCCTACTGGAAAGCTGGAAAGAGATGCTTTATCAGGCACTGAAGTAACAGGACGAGGAATAATTGGTACAAACTGAAAGAGAAGAAATTTAGGCTGGATGTTAGGAAAAAATTCTTCACTGTGAGKATGGTAAGGTGCTGGAATAGGTTTCCAAGGGAGGTTGTGGATGCCCCAAGCCTGAAAATGTTCAAGGCCAGGTTGAGCAAACAGGTCTAGTAGGAGGTRTCCCTGCCAGTGGTACGGGTGGTTGGGATTAGATGCTGTTTAAGGATCCTTTCCAACCCTTAACATTCTATGATTCTATGGTTTTTCTTTTCTGTTCATTTAATTCAACCACTTAGAGACACAGAAGGTCTATTGTTTTGTTACTTCCCTGTATCAGTTACCAATAACATCTCAATATTTAGCATCCTAGCTTTGTATCTGAAATACAAAGGCATAGTGCTCAGCTAATTTCTCTCCTCCATGTGCTGAAAAAATAAAGGGATCTGAATTTAACACAGACACGATCTCAGAAATCTTTTATAACCTTAGTTCACCCTGGTTCCTTGAAAAAAAAAAGTGCATTCTCCTCAGATCAAGCCAGTGTAAAACACATATTATAGTATTAAATACAGACCTGTATCACAGAGGGCAGATCATACTCCTGTGTTGGGATCTAGATATTTTGCCTACCCAGGGAGCTGGAAGGCTCTGTGGCACACTGAGGTAAGGGGTTTTTTGTTGGTGACCATCAGCTCTCCATGCAGTGTGGAGACACCTATGAACACCTATGGTGTTCARCACTTCTCCCTTCATCTCCATTGCACCAGTGTCTCTCCTTTAGACCACAGCTTTTCTCAGTAGGAATTAAAACTAACATAAGCTGTTTTTCAGACCTAAACTCTCTGCAAAGTCCTCTAGAATACTAAGTTTCCCTATCCAAACCRGTCTCGGCCAGGTAACTACTACCTGGAATTGCTCCCCAAAAAATCTGAATTTATATATGCCAGTTTCCTGTGAAAAATGCAGGAAAACTTCACAGCCCATATTTTACATTAAGAACACTCATAAAACACAACCAATTACATTTCAGCTGGGAAAGTTGTGAAGTCAATGCATCTGACCACATTCCTACAGACCACCTGCTTCAGAGCACGTCACTGTAATAAGAACCAACCAGTTTGCCATTTTAGAGGGAGGTGGAATCACACTACAAAATTACTTTGGGAATTATCCTGTCTTGTCCTCCATGCTCTGAGAGTCCTTTGTCTAGTCTTCAATGGATAAAGATCAGGATTCTGTAAAATGTAATAGTATCTCAGAGATATGTAAAATAGGTAGACAGAACACCACTAGAAGAAATGCTAAAATATAATAGCCTGCATGAGGCTAGTCTTAACTGCAAAAGTAAACATTGTTTCTCAGAAAAGTAGAGTGAATTTTAATAACTTTAAAAATAAATATAAAAGATTTTTTTAAAATTAAATGCATGCAGAAAATTGTTTTGCATGYTACTTCAGTAAAAAACTGAAATAACTGGCAAGTTACGTCTCATGTAATTTTTCTCTACTATTTTCAGTCATTTTGTGAAATGACTGGTTTTGCAGTCTGACTAGGGCATAAATTTAGATCTCTGTGATACTCAGCTTTTTTCTATGTTCACTGTCTGGTGGGGTTTTTTTGGTTGGTTTTTTTTTATTATTATTATTTTTGATACAAAAATTACAGGGTATTTGTTCTCTAGATACCAGGGTAGATACGTGATTTTCAAACATATGTTGGCATCAGTTATCCATAGGCAGTGTCTACAGTATTTTCAGTAAATATACCATCATTGCTGGGAGAGGGTGCAAAAAGTCCTTTTATTTCTTTATGCAGAGATAAGGAGATTAAGGAAAGAGAACCCACAAAGTTCCTTCAGGGTTTTGTCATTAAGCATGAACAATACTGTTGTCTCCTGGATAAGCCATAAGTATGGATACTACAAATTTCATTAAGTATATCTTTCTAGTTGTAACGATTACCAAGTAATATGAGACCACTGGAATAATGTGGTAGCTATTCAGTCTGGTTTTATTTCAGGATTTCTGTGTTATAAAATTYTAAGGTTCTAAATAATGTTGTAGTGGTTATTGTGGTGACTTGTTTGGGCTTTTTGTTTGTTTGTTTGTGCTTTTTTTTTTTTCTGGAAACTGTTTTTCAAAAACGCTTCCTTTAGGACATGGGCTATTTAACTTCTTTTTCTGAGAGAAACCAAGAACTGTACACCTTAAACATTCAGCTTTGTGTCCTTCCTACTGCTTTCCAGCTAAATCAGTTGTATGGGCAAAACCAGTCATAACATTGATGTTCTGAGGAGAAAATTCCAGAAGAGCTGAACTGTGCATACTGCTTCTGTTTAGATGATATCTATTAAAGTACCTATCTTGATATTTTCTATTTGGCATAACTGTTTACCAACTTCATAGTTAATTTACCAACTTCACCATAGGAAGAATATAGTATCACCCTGGGAGCTGCTTCACCAGCTAGCTCGCTCCCTGGCCCCTATATAAGAGAGGCTTGGTGGGTCTGAACCTCAGGCTGAAGCGTGGTCGACGGCGTGGAAGGRAGAGTGGACTCTGCTTGGGTTTCACCTGGCTTTATTCCACCCGGTTACCTCMATGTGCAGATGGGCAGAGCAGAGAGGGAGAGAGCCCCAGAGCGAGAGTGCCGGCAGCCCCTCTGTCCCCACCTTAAGTACAGGGGGTACCTTGAGCAGGGGAGAACTTNCAGAGCAGAGAGGGAGAGAGCCCCAGAGCGAGAGTGCCGGCAGCCCCTCTGTCCCCACCTTAAGTACAGGGGGTACCTTGAGCAGGGGAGAACTTCGCACCAATCCCAGGGGAGGAGGGGTGTGACCCAGAATGGGGGAACTTAACACAGCAGTGAAAGAAGGTGGTACCAGGTACCTTGTCAAATCCTAGGGCTTTTCCCCCGGAATCTTCCAGATCTTACAAGGTGATTGACAATGTCTATCACAAKGGAAACACCATCGGGGTCTGGGAATGGGGGTGTAGGAACAAACCATTACAAACATATAACAAAATATACAGAACATTAGAAAATCCAAAATGCGCACCGCTACTAATGCTTTCTGCAAAGTGTTCTGTAAAAGCAGTGCTTTACCAAAGCACCTCTCTKGGCAGAGGCTTCTGACACAAACAGGCCATGGCTGGAGCAGCAAAGATTTCATGAGAAGCCCTTAGGACAGATGAGCTCAAATGGGTAATGGGGGAAAACTGTAACATGCTTTATGGTCTCAGTGCTCTCCTGCAGCAGTATCTCACTCACAAGTCTRAAAAATAAGGCTGTTATCTTCCACATGGGACAAGCCCAAGGCAGTTGTTGCAACATGTCCTGCCTTTGATTGTATTGAATGTCTTTTGAGGTCAAGGATCATAATGGGTGCAGGAAGGGCTAACCTGCTCATATAAATTTTATTAAAGACYTTCAAACCTGTATGGAAGAATTTCTGTTATCTGTTACCTCTACACAGCATGCAAAGTGAGTCTTTATTGCTACTATTCGTAGGTAACACCAGGGTTGCTTTGATGTATTTAGTAGATTACAAAAAAAATCATGGTGAGGGAAGGGGCCATGAGAGCTTCATGAGATTTGTTTTGCAAGGATCATTTGTAGTAAGGTATAGAGTAGTGTTTCCAAAACAGCAATCCAACTTTTGGCCAGGCATCCAAAAAAAAATTCTGTGACTTTTGGAGAGGAAACTCTTTAACTTATTTAAAAAATGTAAACCTCATAAGTCTACTTAAAAATATTAATTTGTTTTGATTAATGGGTTTTGACAGAGAAGAACATATTTAAAAACATGACCCTTCCTACCAGTAGTTTTCTTTGGTACAGTATTTGTAATGACTTTAGTGTCTTAATGTATTGGTGCAGTTTGAACTGGTATACATAACTCATAACTAATTCTGTAATTATAGTTTCTATTTTTGGTTATTGTGTCTATGTGACTATTTCTCACAAAGCTGTTGTATCATTTTTTCCATGAATTGCATAGCTTTAAGTTTATATGTTAAGTATCGTTGATATAGATGTCTTTCAAACAGACACAGGAAAAAAAAAAAAAGAGTATGTCTTCTTCACTTCCAAACATTTCATGACAAAATAATTTAGAACAGCACAGTGAATGTAGATGCATAAAGAAAGCAATTTCTAAACATAATCAATGTCCCATATTTTCCAGTACCTTTAGATTATTCTGATTTAGAGTAGTCATTTGGAGGTGCTTTACAAAATAACAAAGTTTTTTGAGGTCTGTTCCACAAAATGTCAAGCCTCTTGGATATGTATTTCAGAGGACATAAAAAGTGAAGATACTAAAATTCATATTTTGGTATCTCTTGAGCAATAGAGAAGAGGAACTCCTAGTCTATATGAATAAGCTACTTAGAAGATCAAAGAAGTGTTATGTGCGAACACAGAAATTTTTGTTGTGTTAAGCTAGATATAAAGCGCTCCTGGTGATTCAAAAGACCAGATGACCCAATAGCACAGACATYGGCTCTAGTGTGGGAGTAGAAGTTCTCTCTATCTATTTTTTATGAACTTGTGCTTGCCCTGCCAAGAGTCTGGATATACTCTTTCTAGTGTCAGTTCATGGCTTTTCATGCTCAACACCTGAGGTCACATAAGATGTATTTTGATGGTGACAAAGTTGCTGAGGCATTTCATCTGTAAGTGTACAGTACTGATTTTCTGCCTAAGAATGTGAAAGGCTCTGTAATGAATCTAAGAGTTAAATTAAATGAGCTTGAAGTCTCTCCACCCTAGAATTGCTCAAACATGTTAATTTATTTCCTTTCAATAATAAGCTTAGACTGGGATTTTTATGGCTTATGGGTGTAATTTAAAAAAATACAGATCATCAAAAGGAAACCTCTGAGGAATTGTAGGGAGGAGAAAGGAAGAACACAGAAGGTTGAATATGAAAGTTTTCTCAGCCTCCGAGAGCATTTTATGATCAAAATCAGGATTATTGACTGGTGGGTGCTACATTCGTTGGACAACATGGAAGACAAGCTTGAGATTCATGCCTTAGTGATTCAAAGTGTGTCTGTGCCTAAGTCGCAGCAGCTGTGGACATTCTATTTTCAGAAATTAATAATTATGAAATTAAGCTTTGTCACCATCTCTTTGTGCTTCTGTTGTTTACTTGTTGCACTGTGTGCTTGTTGCTTTGTGTTTGTACTTTTCCAGTCTTCTAACTGCCACAACACAATTGTTTCAGCAAAGCGATAAACCACTAGAAAGTGAAAACTGATAGTGCAAGAGTAAAGCCCAAATCTTCTGTTCCGTATGTTCCATGAGCTCAGTGAGCTGTCTCTTATCCTTTTTTTTTTCAGCCCCTTTTTCTTTTCAATTTCTTCACATTTTCTTTCTAGGAGAAGGAAAAAATCCAACTGCCTTTTACGCTGATGTGAAATGAAAATTTGAAGAAAATCTTATAGACCCGTGTAACACAGGAAAATACTTTACTGTCTCCTCTGCATTTTCAAAGTCATAAAATTCTCTGGAGGTATTTTACCTCTATAGGTAACAATTTACTTGGTGTTAGTTAAATTGTATGTTCCTGAATTTCCTTCCACGTAAATCAATGTGGCAGAAAATTAAGGTTACTGGACCTTTATAGAGATGAAGATAATATCTGATATTTTTCTAATAGAAATAAATTAAAAGCATAACCAATTTAAACAAAGCCTTTAATCTGAAAATGCAGAAAGAGTGATTTTCACACTTGCTTAACTCTTGCCTGAATTATGAGTCTGATGTATCCATCATTTTCTTTTGATTTTTTGTTTTGTATGCAACTCTTCCTTGCATGATCTTTTTCTTCCTTTCCTTACCAGCTTAGTCGGCACATCCCAGTTGATTCTCTGGTGGGTGAGTTGAAATAAACTCTCCTTCCTGCCAGTAGCCATTTTGGCACTTTTTGTTCATTTCAGGACACCACTACTTTATGAAAGAAGTCAATGGCTAGACACAGTCTAAGACAAAGTCAATCACTGCAGCCTGCAAATTGATAGAAACATCACAGGTTTACAAAACCAGCTTTTTGAAGATGCAAGATGAAAGAAACACAGGTCACAAAGGCCTGTGGGGATGCAGGTTTAGCAGACTTTATGCAGCAAAATTAGGTGACAAAAATTTTCTGCTCATGAAGCTGGTGGTGTCTGCACTCATTGCTGAAATACTGTAGTGTTACAGGGATTGGACCCACCACCGTGCTGTAGTCATAACATTACCCTGTTATATGACTACAGGATGGTGTTTGGTCCAGTCACCAAATCATGTAATGCCTATTTTGTTTTCACAGGCCATTATCTAATATAAAGATAGAGGTATGCAGTAGGAAAAAAAAAAATTTAAAGCATGTGGCAATGTATGGAGATTTTAGATAGCTAATTGTAGATAACCCAGCCTCACATAACATTTTTTCATGTGTTAATCAGTAACTTACAATAATAATGATTTTGTGACGCTTTTTTTCAATGTGCTGACTTATGCTATTTCAATTGAGATTCACAAGAGAAAAAAWATAAATATTAGTTTTATTTTGAAATTTCAACAACTGTTTGTTTTAAAGCATCCTTATGTTCCTTTTTACTACTTTTGACATTTCAATGCATAATGTTACAAATATAATGTGAGCATATAGGGGTGTTTGTTTGGTTTATGGTATTTATTTTGTATCATTTGCTAGAATTCAAGAAGTTTTGCACTGATTAAATAAAATATTGCCATTTTCCTTTCTCACTTTTAATATAGGTTATATTTCTTTTAAGTAAGATCCATAATTAAATTTATATCTATCTATATCTATATCTATATCTATATCTATATCTATATCTATATCTATATCTATATCATATATATCTATCTATATCTATCTAAAGATAGATATGAAAGTCAACATTCTGAAACAAGAATTGAGTTTCTGCTGTCTTTAAGCTAAAAACCCAGCAGCAACACAATAGGATAAGCTGGTGAATGCATCGAACAAAGAGTTAAAAAGAATGAGCATATTTTTTTAATTCCTGTAGATATTAGCTAGCCCTAAAGAAACTGTAGAGATCTGTCTAAATCTAACTGAAACCAGTGGGTTTTACAGCTAGACTAACTTGTGACTTTGAAAAGTGTCCCTTCACATTGCTTTTATATGACCCCAAATATTATGTGTACTGGAAGTGACTGTGAAACATATTTTGTTGGTAAAAAGTATTGCATTAAATGGTTGTGTTCCATAAATTTTTCAAACAGGAATCAATCAAACATTGTGTGGTAATGTGCAAATTTTCACTCAATTTGAACTGATTTGGCCCTTCAGAAGGTTAAGGTAGTTTAATGGTTGAAAGCACATTGCTGTGCAGCAAGCTGCAAAAGTCAAAGGGTTAGGGGATTAGGATTTCATTTCCTTTTAGCCATTGCCATGTCTGTTTTCTGTCTAAACTACTTCTTGTTCCCATTTAACCCATGCCTTTAAAGACAAAAGGGGTTAGAACTTGCGGGCCTCAGGCTTCATTTTAACAAGATGTCTCTAGCACTTTGGTGCGTAATTTGTCATAAATGTCATAGGTCAGGGAATGTTAGAAACCTACAGCCAACAGATGGTCATTATGACAGCAGTTAAGTTTCAGAAGCAAAAGATGTTTTGTGATATTTACTCTGGCATCTGAATGTTACACCTCTGAAGAATATTTTCAAGTTCACTCTTAAAATGTACTCATTCTTTTTATCACCCACTTCTTAACTAGAGCTCATAGAAGCCCCTGAGCCAGATCTTCTTCCCACTGCTCAGAGGGTTCAGTGGGGTTCCTTCCAGCAGCAAGATGTATCTGTAGAACAGTCTATTTTGTACACAAAGACGCGGAATTTTCCAGAATTACTAGATGCAGAGAAACTTTGTTGTGCTGGTAAAACAGGAAGAATTTCTTTTTAATTCTCATGCTATATTCTGCTCTGTTATTTATTTTCAAATATACTGGAAATTAAGGCTTCATATAATCACAAAATGGGCTTCTCCTGATAAGACASCATTTTCAGTTGAAATCTGTAATATTTTAATTTACAAGATACCACCAGACMTAAGAAACTTTACCTAAGCAAGGATACATTATGACAGCCAATACAAAATATTTAAGATTTTCAAGAGAAGGAAGAAACTATTAGGAGCAACCTCAGCCACAAAACTCCTGCAGCCCAAAGTCACATTTTAAAACAAAAATCTCTTCGATATGCGTATGTAGATCACTACACTCAGATCTGCATGGTAGTTGTTTTAAAGAAAAAGAGCTGTCTATTCCTTCAAGAGAACTGGCTGACTGGTTAGCTGATCTCTTATAAGCCTTATGACAAATACTAATCTTGAAGAGAGAGCAAGGTGGTCTTTTTTTACAAATCAGCTCTATGAAAGCGTTTAGTGTATAAAGGCTGTAGATTCAGATAAGTGCAGGAATATAGATGTAAACTTGTGTGTGACAAGCTGACAGGCAGGCAAATGGGTTTAATATCGCTCATAAGTGAAGGAAGTGGGTGAGCAAAAGGTAAAAGACAAGCCTGTCTTTCCAAGATAACTGGTTAAGTCAAAAAACCTCTGCTATATTTAGTAGGAAGAAGCTATGTTTTGCAGATATGCTTGAAGCAGCATTCAACAGGTAATCATTCAGAATGAGAGAATTAATTTTCTTGCTAGACATTGAAGAACCTGTTTTACTATGTCTCATCCAAGTCACTTAGTTGAACTTTGTGAAGATCACTAACTGACATGTTTTATGCATGTGAGGAAATARTTACAGCAACAGTAGGTGCAGTTTGAAGATACAGTCTGCTTTCCAGGAAAATAAGGCTATATCATCCGTGTGCCTGGAAGTTCCCCTTTAGTAATTTTTGACCAGTTGTCCARTTTCAGAGAAACGTCAGACAAAAGATTAAAAAATAACTCTGTAAGTTTCCTGAAAATTARTGACTGGGTACAAAAGGCAGACCCAACTTATTCCTGTAGTACAAGACTGTCAGTAAGCAGTGCTCTCAGACTCTCGGTGCAGGATCAGTGCTTCCATTGCATAAAACCCACCAAGATGTTCTTGTTGCCAAAGGGGTAGGTGGTAGGTGAGACTTAGTTCCTAAAGTCATCATCTCAGTATGGGGATAGGAGGGGTGCACTGGTAATTACTGCTGTAAAAAATACTATCAAACTCCTCAAGAAACCATGCTCAATTTGTTTCACAGCTAATGGGACAATATGYCTTCTCTTTGCAAGGTTACAGAATAACTACCTGCAGCAGAAAAGGTTTCTTCCTTCTCCAAGCTCAGGACCTCATGTTCCCAAAAATATGTACTTTATGTGTGCTTCATGCTTGTTCACAGTGATAAGAATTTTCTCATGGTGATGAGGGTTTTCTCAATGCTTAGAGTGTGAAGGGTAGAATCTGTGGTTCTTGGCACCTTCAATGTTTCCAAATTTTGTATAAAGAGCTGCCAGCTACCAACTTGTGAACCTTGCAGCTAGTTATATTTTCTTGTTTTCTCTTCTAGAAGTCAAATACGTAGGATGCTTATGCYGCCTGAAGGTCATGAGAGAATTGTGAGGTGATCATTTCTCCAGGGCCACCATAAATGAAATATACAATTTTTACTTCCCAAAGGCTTCAGATTAGAGAGATGAAAACCTGAAGGATATTACCTTTCACAACCTGAATTCTATTTTATGCTCTTGCAAGGTAGTAGCCTCCAGAGTCCTGGTGACCCCGATAGCAGTCTGTGAGCGAGTGGACTACAATTCCTATCAGTCATTACGACAGATTTGATCAGCAACTAACTTTATTTAAACACTTTATAATTAAAGTCTGTCCCAATGATTGATAAGTATCGGATCCAGCTCTCGCTGAAATAGTTTAGCTATTCCTAGTCTCTGGATTTTCCAGGTCCTGATAGTAACAAAAAAGGAACTTAGGCAGCTAAGAGAAAGACATCACAGAGGGTACAAACCTTCATGTGKAGGATTATAATTTTATTACTGCTTGAGGAAATATAATCAATACTCAAGAATTCTGAAATTCATAGTAGTAGTAAGATAGTAAGTGTGCTTGAGACACTATTAAAAAAATACTAGGCCTTTCTAGATTTTAAGTCCATGATGAAGCATTATCAATATGTTCTCTTAATTTCWGACATAGAAGGAACTATAACTTTCACATGGCAAATTCTTCTGCCTATAGCTTTACCTAACTTTTAGAAAGACATCCAATTTGGTTTTAAATGAACATGTTTTTTGAAGCAAATTTTGAAGCAAACACTTCTTTTGTGTTAATCCTCCCTTTAGAATTGAATATTGCTTGATATTAATCTTCAAACTAGTAAAATCACATGGATTTTTACACAAATATGTCATATACCCTTAGTCAGTGTTTAATAACTGACAAGTACGAATGTAGTGTCTTCTTTTGGTTACCATTTATGGGGTGCTATGTTTCCTGCAGTTCCTATTTAGTAATTTGAGGATGAAAAAAGGAAAAGGTCAACAGAAAGTTAAATTCAGGATTGTCCTGAAAGTTTCCAACATTTATAAGTAGTAAGTGAGAAATATTTAAATACATCACTGTGGAATGTAGATCAAGTGWTTTATTTATTTTCCTGACAACTCTCTCAGGTGGAATAAAGACATTACTGGATGCAGATGTAAAATGTCTAGGTAAAAATACAGAAAGTGATCATTAGCACTTTTCTATTAAACTTAYGAAAAAAAGCAATTTCTTTTCTCATGTTAAAAATACCATTTCACACATACCCAGCACTTACCAATTTGTAGGATGCTTCAGAGACTGACCCTTCACACATATAACCATGTGAGTACACTGCATCACAGACAAGAATGTATTTGACTTAGTACTTTTGCAGCAAATCCACATCTCTGTATGCTCCACACTGAGCAATTTTGCTTACAACTACAGAGCTGTATGCTGATCTTGCAGGGTAGTTATCRCGACCTTTCTTGAAGTGTAGCTGCTGTATAGAGAGGAGAGAGAGGATTTATAGACATATGGCACTTGGCATATTTCTGTCCTTATAAAATGTACAAATGAAAAAGAAATGTCCAAAAGCGATGCCCTCCATAAAGTGACAACTTCCCCACATATTTTTAACCTATCTCTTATTTTCCTAAGGTCTGTTTTTGAGTGGTGAGATTTCCCCCAGAGTTATGAGGGTATTATGGTAAAAGAGAAGATGTATTAACAATATTATTGTCATTGCCTTCACCATAGTAGTAAGAAAGGCAGGAAACTATACCTTGGTAAAAGAAAACATCCTGATATTTTAAAATGTAATCAAGGGTTTCTGAGGGATTTTTTTTAGTGTGTGATTTGCTTTAAATATTACATTGTTTTCATTGGGTTTTTTGGTTTTTRTTGATACACATGCTATAGCTTCAAAATGTAAAGAAGTATCTTAAGCTTATGCAATCAAGGAAAATTAATAGGTGTGTATGCGGTATTGAAATCTCTGTTTAGATCCCATACACATATAGATTAGATTAAAAGTGATGGAATGAAAGCTATCCCTGATATTATTTCCAAGCTTTAACATTTAGTCATGCGATGTTTAAACAACGTGTATATCTTTGCATAAACTGCTTCAAACAGTTCCAAACACATAACTAGCAGTAACAATCCACCCTCTAAAACCTCMATTTTCTTTTCTTTTCCATTTGTATTTTTCCTATTTCTGTTCTATTGATGTCAAGTGGCACCAAACTTACGACAAAAAACAGTTTTGCAGGAAATGTAAATGAAAAAACCCACAAAAATATTTCTAATCATCCAGGTAAGGAATCTGAAACCATAGTTCTAAATTACTGCTGTGTTGCAAATACAAAAAAATAACTGTTGTAGTGCTGTTTTCCCTCAGTCACTTCTGGGTAGCAGAGTACACACGGAACAGCTTCAGGAGTGGTGCTCTGTAGACTAACGAGCAATTAGTATAACACATGCATTAAAAAAAAAAATAGAAATAAATAAACCTCCAAAGCTCCTCGGTCTTGGAAGTAAAGGTGGCCACTAATAGTTAAAATGGAGTAATAAATAGCTATAAATATTTAAGCTTTATGGTTCGATTTGTTTGTAGAGGTAGCTATTAGCCTGCTTGTGAGATGGTAAATTCCTGCCTAGTACAATGCAGCACAACAGGCAGCTTCAGTGTGCACGCAGACAAAGAGCCCCAGGCAGCCCCACCCTCGCCTATTTTGCTTTACGACAACACCCCTTGTTCACGAAGCCCCTTTCAATTATAGTCTTTGTTAGTAATGTTTACTTTTTTCTTTCAAATCTCTCCTTCCTTCAGTCTCAGTCTTCCAGACAATCCACTCGCTGCAGCCAGCTCAGGGAGGCAGAGGAAGAGAAAATGAAATCCAGCAGATGTCTACCGGGGTAAAATACACTGCCAAATCCAGCCAAAAAACCATCCTGAGGAGGGGGGGGCAAAGAAATCAGATTATTAATGTTGCTGTTGTTGTTATTGTAGTAATAGTAGTGGTAGCTGTTGGTATTATTGTTATCATTATTACTGTTGGTATTATTGTTGCTGTTGTGATGATGATGATGATGATGAATATTATTGTTAAATACATTTTGTAATTCTTGTGTTATTACCCAAAACTGTCTCCCACCTCTCACTGAGGATGCGGGTTGGTCACGTGGATTCACACTGACAAGAATGCTGCTTTAATGTGCTCAGTGAATATCTTTCAACTTGTATCCCTGCTTTTTTTTCCCCAGATGGTAAAAATGTTATTTATTAAGGAATGACACTTTTCCTTCTTAGGCAAAAATGGCACAAATGAGAATCAATTGTGTGATAATGTCCAGAGCTTTTCCTTGGTGCTTTCAATTTTTTGCTCTTGTGATTTTTATTTCCTCCCTAGCTTGTGGGGTTTTTTGCTTCTGGACATGGGGATTTTTTTGGTTTRGTTTGGTTTTTTGTACAAAAGCAGTTATTTGCTTTCATGCCTGAAGTGCACCACAAAGTGTGTTTTGGAGTATATTACAAATGTGGCAATACTGCCTGTATATGACAGATTGTAACAAAAGGAAAAAGCTGTAAAACACTTTCACATAAAGATGTTACAATACCAGCTTGCAACTTTGTAAGGTGGAATACAAAACAAATAAAAAGCAGTAGTTAAAATTGCTTTCTTTCCACACCACAAACACCCCCCCCCTCCCCCCAACATTGTATCAGATTAATTAAGACCAAAAGATGAATACTTTGATCAGGAGGTGGCAGCTGTCACTCCAGCATCTGTAACCTGCATGTGTGGAAGCATGTTCTTCTTGTGCTCTATACTCCACTGATAGAGATATGTCATGATTCATCTCAACAACATTGGTATTATAGACTGATTTCTMCAACGTCTCAGGAGTATACATGCATGTGTACATATATGTGCATAAATAAACACAAAGGTATGTTCGTCATTAGAGAACGTTTCTATGTTGTCCTTCTCAAATTCCAGCAAAAAAGGGTTAGCATATAAATATTAACATTTAAGTAAGAAATACTGCTTTTTTTTTTCATTCTTGTTGTTTCTGCGCTTAGGAGAAAAAAATAAATGGTAGATTAAAACATCAAAGGTATTTTCTCCAGACAAGGGACAAAAGTTGGCATAGGTCTAGAGTTTAGTAAAACCTGAAATTTTAGTAAAGTGCTGAAATCTTGTTTCAAGAAGCTTAGCTCAATGTAAAGTAACACAAATGTTAAGAACATTCTCTTTTTTCTACTTAAAAGCCAAATTTTTGTTTCCTAATTTATGAGATTAAACAGATCATTATATAAGATTATATATGGGTATACATATATCAGGTTATATATAGATATATCTTCTATAATTCAACATATATTTACATTTTCAGTGGGCTTTACCATTCCTTATGACTCCAAACAGCTTTTAACTAAGATATTAGTATTTTTCCCAACCCTTTTTTCATCAAAAGAGAGGTACTTATTTTCTTCTGCTTTGAAATTTTTGTCGCTTGTTATTAACAAAAATAATCATCTGTGTTGATCATCCAGCCACACAAACCCACACAACCCTCCACGAGGAACACCTATATTCCAGCTCTTCCAGAAGTTAAAACCAGCCATAAATCCAGTTCCCTGTAAATGAAAAGGATTCATGGACAACTTAATTTGCTGCGGGAAGCCAAGTTCCCTGTAGCCTCCCCATTTCTCAGCCCATGACTTTCAGCGTGTCCACCTGCTGAAAACCATGTTTGATTTCCAGACTGGCAAGCTGCCTCTCAGCAACAAAATGGTGACTTAGGGGGGAGTGGAGGAATTTCTGTCTCTCTGTCATCATTAAGGGGGTTGCCCTGTGTCAAGGAGAATGGAAAGTGCGATTTAATGTGGAAAATAAAAAAAACCAAGGAATTCAGAAAACGCTGAAAGATTTGCCAAACGAGCCATTGCAGTTCTTGTGACAAGTGAGATCTCCCTGAGGAATTCACTACAGGCTGAACTGAAAAGGGGATTAAGTCCATTTAAAGGGAGGAAATGTAACAAAAGGAGCACTTTTATGATGTAGCAGCCTAAAATAAGGGACTGCTTTGTGCAGCTGATTGCCAAAGGTCTCCAAGTGAAGCAGCCAGTGCTGCAGGCCCCGCTCTCCCTGGAGTGAGCAGCTCCCTCTAAAGCCTGTACCTACACTGGAATAAGAGCACAGCTCTCATTTAGGAATAAATAAGAGATTATTGGTTTGTTTCTATGTACCCTTTTTTTTTTTTTTTTTTAATTTTCCACACCTACCAAAAAGTGGCCTGTAGGGAGATTATACTCTAGTGAAAGTTGCTGCTAATTAAAAYAAGTAATTAGTGTTCCTCCAGGCTTTGCGATTTCACTCACTTTTGCCCGCCAGACAACATTAGTTTAAAAGCAATCCAATTTCTAGCAATAACAGACCGTAAAAAAGTCACTGAACAAGTATATAAGTGTAAGGTTACAGTTCAGGCTTTGATTTATCTCTCCTGGGCTATTTAGACAGCCATAGCATAGTTGGAGGGAAGGGGGATGGGGGAGTTAAACAGTTTTTAATTCAGGTTTAGTTTTGTTGGGGTTTCTGAAAAGTCATGTGACTGCATTCATGTGAGCTTCAGGTGACAGCTTTCCAAACCACATTAAAACAGAACTGGATTTAAGGCAGTTTTCTGAGAGAGCTTTCACTTAGCATTTTGGAAACATATCATTTCATTAGAACCTTTAGTTTCCACTCCTGATTCTGACAAAATGAGAACTTTTTGTTGACTGTGTCTGTCTGGATGAATGGGAGTTTAAAAGTATTGTTGTTTCATGATAATACAGACAAAAGTACTTACATACCTATTTTCTTGCTCTTCAAGAAACTTAAAGAGATTAGTATAAAATTTCAAAGRTGGTGATTTATTGATTAACAAATACCATAATTGTAACCCTTCTCCTATCTTTGATTAGTTTCCARTGTTCCCATGATCACAAAATACATTTGGATCATCTTATTTGATGTTGACATATGTTGGATTATATTTTCTCTAAGGATATTTCAGCTTGATCTAAACACCTCTGGAGGWTCCATCTTTTTTGCAAGGAATTTTTTTTATGCAGGGATAACACCTAAATGGCAAATCTACAACAGGACTACACATAGGTGATTTTTTCCTATAAAAACAAATTACAATTTTCTAGTGTTCAACCAATAGGCACAGATCTTATTTTTAGTTTGGCTATCTGCTATTTCTGTTGATAAATGAACCAGAGAAAAGAAAATACGATTTTTGATAATTTATAAAAATATTTTTACACAGAAAAACAGAATAAGCTTGTATAATTATCACACTAAAAGAGATGCAATTCAACACTGAGCTGTCATTTTAAATGAGATTTTTTTCCATTATATAGTAAGAAAAAAGTCTGTACAGATGAACTGATTCTCTTGTAATCTTAACTTTAAATACCCTAAACATACTAGTTTTCATCACAAGCAGAAAAGGTGGAAATGTCCACCAGTTTTCCTTTCTCCCTTCTGCAAAACTTTTAATAATTCAGTCTAACAAGATCCATCAGGTTATGTCTATATACATCTTGATAAAATAGCTTMATCATATTGAATAATAACAGGTTTAAAGAACAGTTCAGACCTTTCTGAATATCAGGATTTTCTTTTACATTTTAAACATCTTAGAATTTGGAGGTTTCTTAACTGCTGTTTTCAATTGACATCTTCTTCTATAGGAATAGGCAGAAAGAACCATCCAAATTATCRTTTTTGTTTTGTGGGTATGTTTTGTTTGTTTGCTTTACTGATAAGAATAAGAACAAATCTCCATCCCTGAACAGACTGTGGGGCACCAGTGAGCAGGATCTTCTATGTCTCATGGGCACATAGTAGACTCCTTACAGATTAGCATGAGACCATAAGGGGCAGTATAATAGCTCTAATTTTATGTAGTAAGCCATACTTGCTCAATTCCATTACATTACAAAAGCCAATCTTCAGAAGCAATTTAGCAACAATAATGGTCTTCAGCTTGAATCCAAGAAATGGAGAAGAAATTTTCTCATGCAATCCAGTTTCAATGTCCAGATGTCCCCTGTAAATTAATTTAATGGTTATTTGATTCTAATTTAAACATGAATTGGCCTTAAGATTCAACCCTATCTTACATCTGCTTTCCTTGTGCACTTCTGTTTATTTCAAATCATATTTTTTTCTTATGTTGCCTCCAAACTTACGGGKTTTTCTCCTTATGACACTTTTCAGAGTGATTTTCAGTTTATTAACAGTATTGAAGTGAAGAATTTCAACAGCATAATACTCAAATCACCTAGCAAAATGACCTGGGAACATCAAGGAACATCAAGGCAGTAAATGGTTCACTGAAGTCACATATTATCAATTAATTGAAAAAAATAATTTTTCCCTCCCAACAAGTTTGGAAGCCAGCTTCATTTGTTATCTTTTTTATGTAATGATAAGTACTGAATAAAATCAATAATTGTTTATAATACTGTTTAGTGAGGTGTTCAAGAAAATGAAATTAATCTGGCATAATGTTACMAATGATAATATGCGTATTTATTTTTTACCTCATAAACTTTCTGCTGTTTTAGAATTCTAATCAGCAAGTGAATAAGCTTTGCAGGGAGRGTAACTTCTCAGTTGTGTTGAAACATTATCTACAATATCTTATTGGACTTTCCACAAAACTCTTAGAAAGAAAATGCTGTAATATGCTTACTGCAAAGAATTGTCAAGCTAACCTTGCTTCGAAAATGTTGACATTGATATGCCATCTTGCTTCTTACTCTATTTTTAATTCATCCTATGAAACTATATTCTTGCCATTCTTTTCAGAGTTCCTAATCTCAAGATGACATAGCATCGAGGTTCAAGATTTCAACCTTTTACTCTTCATGGAAGAAAGACGAGGCGTACAATTGCTAAATGCTGTGTATGATCGGGGCTGAGTAACACAGATAAATGAGGGATAATAGATGCCTTCCATGTTAAACTGTAGCACAAGTTTTAATGGTTTGGTTTTRATTTTTTTTTAAGTTGTACTAGACAAAACAATTACAAATTGATGGAAGAATCTAGTAGATTATTTTTGTGTGTTAGAAAATAACATTTCATAATCTTTGCCRTGATTTCTGGTGGGTTTTATAAGTCAGGCTGTCAATCTTCAGACACTTTTTCTAAGCAGATTAGTTAAAAAAGGAGGGAGTGTTAACACTGCTGGTATTCATTGTTCTGAAATTAGATGGAAACAGGAGCTGAGTCTTGACAATTCTTCTTTTTTTTTTTTTCCCACAAGAATGTTCATATACAGAAGGCCACGTGCTGACACAGATTTTGAACATCCAATTTGTTCCTCTTCATCCTGATAATAAAAGTCATTTGCATTCACAGGTCAGTRTTTGCAGGCATGATCAACTTTGAGAAGCAAAACATTACAATTACATGACATAAAACCAAGATATCCACTATCAATAGCTCCTTCTGAAAATATGGACAGAAGACACTTTARAAAAGCCTTCAAAGAACAGGAGCTGTAAGGTCTTCCTGGAAATTCATTTTAAAAAAGCCTTCATGGTTCCCAGCACATGGGGAAAAGGCTACTGTATGAAGAAAGACRTAGCTACAGTCTGGAGAAAGATGTGTGCTTCTGCTGTGCTTCAAAACATATTGTARAGGATATCCTGCCTCCTGTATGGTCCAAGTCTTGAGAGGTTAAATCAGAGCAGAGCATCTTTGCAGTTTCATGCCATTTCCTTGTGTTAGTGTGTCTCCCTCCTACAATACAGTCTACATTGACCAATGTTAAGCCCTCAATGTCCAGCCTTATGCTATGTCTGGGGCTGSCTCAAAGCAGAGTCATTCTGGTTTTACCAAACTGTCTCTGCGCGTGGAAACCACAAGTAGCTTTGTGTTTCTTGCAGGATGCAGGATGCAGGATGATGGGTATTTTTATACTTTGAATGGGCCAGACTGCATCTGATGTAAACCAGCATGAGTGTAATCAAGTTAAAATGCTGCCTGCAGAACATCATCTCAGTCTTTAGAGCAGCCCAACCCAACTCTGCACCTGTTAAGGTGCTGTTGTAAAAAATTTCCTGGTCAGAAGAATAAAATGTATGGTGTGCAAAATTTTCTTGGGAGGTCACTTTTTTATATGTAGGATTAGGTGTCTAAGTCAGAAGAACCATCTCTGTTTATTTCATTGTTRCATCTAACCCCAAATTTTGTAATTATCCACTATGCAAGGCTGTGTGATATGTACCACTGTTAGATGGAGTGAAAATGATCAAAAATCTTGAAACATGTATATGACATAGGAAGACAACAGTAAACAGACACACTTTTGCTGTCCTTGTGCTATGTTTTTAACACTAATGGTAGACTCAGTCTCCTCAGTTAGACATTGAGCATTTTGGTGATTTTGATAATCTCTACATAACAGCATTGATTTTGAGGCATAGTTAGAATACATTTGCTTTGTCCGACACTGYGAATCCAAGTCAGTATTTTTTTTAATGATAATTGAGTGTTCTAACTTTTTTGAGAACAAAAGTCATAAAAATTGTGCACAGAATTAGCTAACTGAATTAGCAAACCATCACAGTTGCCTTTTCTACATTGATTACTTAGCTTTCCTGATGGAAGGCATTTTTATGATTTTTATTAAASTCTTAAAGATCTCCACATTTTCTGTATTTATCTTTCACTTTGGCCATGGCTTCCCTTATTTCATCCTAAATCTAGCTGCATAAGAAATGTTGAATAATATTATTGCTTCTTAGGAGACTGAGGGGTTCTGAAAACGTTCAGGATGTTAAAAGCATAGTGAGGACTGCTTTTTTCAGTAGCTTCATTACCAAGAGTTTCAAAGAATATGGGATACTATGAAAAAGCTTACCAAAAAAAAMCCCTGTTTCTGCATTTCTACTCTTTGCACTTAATCATTTCTTTTCTTTGAAAAATATTCAATATTTCTGGATTTTTTTCTCCTCTCCAATTTTGATAAATACCAGGATATTCAATTTCAGGTAAAAGACCTTGTACTCACTCTACTACTTCTGCAGCCTCCTACAAGTCCTGCACTGAGCATATGTGAATGACTGAGAAAAATTGTGGGTGTTTCTTTGCATTGTCCAAACCTCAGCTGGCCTCTTCACAGCAAATATAATATGGACAAGTGTTAAGAATTCTGTAGCTTCCTCTAACATAAAGGCAAGCCTGTCCAATATCAGAGAAAATTTCAGATTAACTTAATGATTCTTTAAGTCCTGTCATAAATGAGTTATACTGTACATTCTTTAGTTGTCTCTGAGAATCAGAAAGATTAGTTCAGAAATTATCCATTTCAATCATGGGAACCATCACTTTAGGATTCATTCAGGATACTAAGTAAAATCACACTCAAACTACATATTAAAGCATAACTATCTTATTTATTTGACTGAAGTCATGATGCTTCATTAGTGGTGCTCCATAATCAACAGGAAATATGGTTGTCTGTGCATTTTTYACAGCACCCAGTAAAGTTATTGTCACTTTGAAAAGAAGTTTAAAGTACCAAATGGATATAAACTTCCATTTTCAGACACACTTCCATTTTCAGACATTGATCATCTTAAGGTTAAAATCCATCCAAAAAAATATATGTAAGAAAATTTTCACTTCTGCTGCCTGTGCTACTTAACAGGTTTCAGTATGATCAATCTGGTGACCATTACTGATTGACCAGTACTGGTGGTCAATCCAGTACTTTTAACAGATGCAAAATATACTTCTTTTAAAATTTAGAAGTACTGTGGAACAAATCTAGAAAGCAATTTCTTCCATATGTGTGGTTGGAAACCACCTGCTCTGAACTGAGCATCTATATTTTTGTTAGCCTTATCTATTAACTCTTTAAAGAGATGGGTAACAGAAAGGTCAAAACAAAGAAAAAACAAAGATTCATGAAACAATTTGTATCCATCAATGGAATTTTAAAAATAGTTGTCTCTAAATTTGAGATAGGAACATAGGCACTGGTATACATACACTTTGCTCTTTAGCAGATTTGGAGCAATGTTCTTTGCATGTAAGAACTGTTAGAGCTAATTTTGGGGATGCATAGGTTTTCAAATGTTGTACACTTGTCACTACTTTGCCAGCAGAAGACTTCACAAGGAGTTATAGAGAAGTTGCCCATCAAATCATTTCATCTAACAATAATAAGCCTAAACTGCACATAGCCCACTAAAATTAATAATAAATCATTAAGTTTTAGAAAACTGAAAAATTTTACTTTTCTTAAYAGTCAGAGTAAAGCCCAGAAAAAGTCAGCCACAAGCAGAGGTTATACTCTTTTCATACCATTCCCTTCAATTCACCTAACCCAAAGGCTGAAGAGGGCCAGTAGAGGGTTCATCATCCCAGTTCCTCTCCATCTTCTTCATCTGAATGGCAGGCACCCTCRTAAAGCTCTTTTTTCTTTTCAATGTTACATAAAGAAGAGAAGGCAATTACTTGAAAACTTTCTTTCTATGCTACCCATCTGAGTTGATACAGCTTGAATTTGAAAGTAAAGATTGGAGTGTGGAGAATTTTTTCTCTAAGTACCCATGGTGTTATGGAAATGTGTAGAAAATGCAGTATTTCTGTACAGTTTACTTTTTCCARCCATTGCTATATATGTCAAGGTAGAGAAGAGCTTTTAAAGACAGGCCTGATACCAGAAATTCCATAATAGTGACACCTATTATAGGAGTTAGTAACATAGATGTCTGTGTATTTGTCCTCTAAAGAATTTTGCAATCTCTTTGTGGTAAACAAAGGAAAAAATGTTATTAAGGGAACATAAATGGATGCTTTGTGACTCTATAGTATGTAACAGGCCTTGTCAGCCATAAGGAACTGATTGATTGATTTCCACTAGGAAAAGGACTTTTGATTGATTCTCTGAAAGAATCATATGGATGAGAGTCACCAGAAGAAGTAAAGAAGTAAAATAAAAAAAATAAAAAAATTAAAAAAAAGAAAGAAAAAAGAAAGAAAAGAAAAGAAAAGAAAAACAAAAGAAAAAGAGATTGAAAAGGTGAACTTCCAGAGGAAAAACTGTTAAAATGACAGCACTGTTTGCTGCTAAGAGTATTTAGGTTAAGGAAAATTAGATAGCCTTGGTGCWTGTGTGTATTGGTTTGATCTGCATTTACTTGCCATGAATATTAAAGAGGAAGAAAAATATGATGCAATATTATTGCTGCTCAATGCATCTAAGAACGAAAAACACCCAAAAAAGCACCAGCTAGTAACTCAGGCRGGTGGGAGTTGGTGTATAAGTCCCACAAGAGAGCCTGTCAATCAATTTGCTTAGTAGTCAGTTCTACTTCTACTGCTCTTCCTTTCATATTGTGCTGATGGAAGTGTCCAGTTCAAGGTCTCTGATCCACTGCCCAAATCCCTCCAAGGGTTTGATCCATGATATCCAGGAGATCAGCTTTCCTTGCCTGACCTTTCATGGCAGCAGTTCAGTGCAATTGTTGACTAACAGGAGGGATGCTTAGTTACCCACTTCACAGGCTTAGCGTTGACTATGGAATTAACTCTCACAAGAAATACTAAAGAACACAAAACTGACCACAGGGTCAGACTCAGAGATTGTCTCCCAAGAAATAATTCCTTCCCATACGTATATAACAAACATGCACATGCATAAACTGTCTCACCAAATGATACAAACAAACAGAAGACCTATAGGCAAATAAAACTATTTCCCTTGCAATCTTCAAGGAAGGAAATAAAGAAATAAAAGTATTAAGAAATTGTGTTTGCTATGTAGTTTTAATTTTTTTWAAAAGTATTAGAAGATAGATGGTTATATAGTAATGAAGCAATATCCTTATTTTAAATAGGTAGGAAGAGAGTTCAAAGAACATGAGCATTCTGTCCTGCCACTGTCATAAACAAGCCAGAAATACTTTTGATTTAATTGAAGTTACAACAGGATGTTTCATTCCTGATTTTACAACAATATAATGCAGTTATATAAGCTACACTTGAGAAATTAGTGAAGAAAATATTTTCTGGGTACCAAATGAACCTTTATACAAACTTCAGATACAGCAGGTTTAACATTTTTACAGGCCTGTAAAGGTTATAGACAGTCAGGTGTTAAAAGAAAAAAGGATTTAAGAGAACTGAAGCTTATTTAAACTTTTAGCAGGTTTTTGCTCATTGAAAGGCAAGAGTGTTGTCCAATCATGTATAATTTCTTTGGCTAATGATTTAATGAACTTGAGAAGTTCAAGTATTCTTCATGTAGATCAAAGTCACAGAGGCAGGATAGAAAACAAAGTTCTAATCCATATTCAGTGTCTACATTGTTCCAATGATGCTCAAATATCTTCTGCAGGATACCTTGCAAATACAGTAAATTATTAAGTGAAGAATTGTTCTAATCTTGTGTAGGACTTATAACTACAACCTTATTATTATCTGTAGTGTTGGGAGTTTGTTTTGTTTTGTTTTTCTCTTTAATTCAGAAGTATATTAAATTTCCAATTTAAACACATTTAAGGCAGAATATCCTTCAAGAGAAGTGTGGTTGATTAATAAGACGTTATATGCATTTTTATAAAGAATTCCTTATCAGTTCTATTGTTAACTCCGTTTTAAATTTTTTTTTAATTTTCTTTGACCAGAAAAATGATAGAAAAAATTTCTTTTTCCTTCTTTGTTTTTAACCTTTCTGTTATTCATTTTATCTCTACACTACAAATCAATACCATTTTTTAAATATATATTTTGAAGTCCATGCTATCTTTAATTCTTAGATGTCTGAAATAATATTATATCTCTTTTTTGTGTCTTTTACTGTTGAAGAAAGCAGATTTCAGGAGCAAATATTCTGATAAAATGCTGTGTCTGTTTCTCTGTTCTGACTCCTCGGTGATGGGAATTTTGTATGATGGCTGGAATATCTGTGGCTTTATTTTTTTATCTTCCTGAGTGTCTTCTCTGCACCCTGCTCCTCTTCACACAGCAACTGATTTCTTTTCAGAGAAACAATTTAGAAACTGATTAAGGTGCTGAGTTATATTTCAGCCTTATTTACGTCCTGCCTTTGGTTGTGTTTCTCATTTGACTTATCTCCTTGGTCTGTGAATCATGCCATCCCTGTTGGAACACAGATGATCATTGACCATTTTTGGGAATATCAATATTACACCAGACAATCTCCTCAGCCTCAATGGCATGTTATTCTCTGGGATGTTCACTGGAGGACAGCAGGATAGGATGTGTACTGTTATTGTAGCACTGAGGAACTGAAGTGTGCATTATTTTGCATGCAATGTTAACTGCACATAAGGAAGACATCAGACTTTGCTTTATGGATGATTTAATGCCTCATTAGTCAATTCTCATTATATTTTAGCTCTCTGTCCAACAGTGCCCTGTACACAGAATAAATGGTAATAAAAATGATCCTTCATATTTCCATACCAACCCCTCTCTTTCTTCAAAATAATCAATCCATGCCCTACCTTTGTACTTATACAGCTTATTTCCATAGTACTTTAGAAATTGCACTTTTGTAAAGAGATTGCCCTAAGATGAATTTCTATAGTTCTGTCCACTTCAGCGAGAAATTCCTCAGCACAGATATAATCCACACATACTTGCAGCTCACAGATCTAACCAGTCTAAATATATTCTGATTGCAGAGCTCTGCTGCACACTAGCAAAATAAATAACTTTAAGAAGCTTGCTAAATTTGCAGTTCTATTTTCTGAAACTTTTTTTTATTGTAAGTACTCCCAAATTTGCTAACGTTTATACTCACAGAAGGATGCAGAGAGCAGAATTGTTCATTGCATCAGGTAGTTAAAGCTTTCAATGCGACTTGGAATGAAAAATCCAGATATTGGAAATTGTTCATAAAAGAATATAGTGAGAAAAAAAATGCTAAATTGATTAAAGGGGCTGATTTTTTTCAGATAAGTTTTATACTTTTACTTCAAATTTTGTATGCTGCATTATATAATATTGAGGGAGAAAAGAAGAAGAAAAGCCACACTGAAAAGGCAAAAGTTAACAGGCCATCTAGAAGTTATCAAACACAGCATCATTTCTATTTTTCTTTTGAAAGAAAATTTTGTCTCAATGAGCATAATTTTCAAAAGTTTTTTGGGTTTGTTTGTTTGTTTGTTTGGTTTTTTTTGTTTTTGTTTTTGTTTTTGTTTTTGCAAGAGAGTCATTAGAACAATGAAAAATGCTCCAAAAGAATGTTGCTTGGAGATCATTTAATAGATGTTTTCATATCTAAAACAAAACCAGTGGATTTTTAGCTGACATCTGTTTAAGTCTGGGTCTTTTTAATTTCTGTGCAGTTAAACAATGGCTACTACAAGGGAAGTATTGCATATATCAATAACAGGTAGATACTAGCTAAGAAAAATTATCCAGGCTAATAAAAACCAAAATATTTTCTGTCACAGGTTATCATTTACGATTTGAATTTTTAATAATATTTTGTAAAGAGATTGTTTTGTTTGAGGCATTTTTATGTTCTGGATTTGCAAAGAGGGACTTGAAGGCAGGGTCTGATTTTACATTTCTTGCTTTAACTAAAACACCATGCATTTTAAGTTAAATCAGATTTACAGATTATGACAACATACTCTCATTTAAAAAGCTGGGGTTTATTTTTTCAGATAAATTCTGTGTTGTGTCTAGATGCGGGTCCAAGGCTGTGTTTAACAAAGACACAGAACTTTTAACCTTTCAGGTTTCCAGATTTTGATTATTATAACTAAATGATGTTCATTTAGATTTTGTTTCGTGAATGTAAATCCAAATCATCAGTGTGCTGTATATATAGAATATGTTGACCCTCAAGCATAAAAAGATGCATTTTGCACATCACTACCAAGACCAAGTAAGGGAAGAAATGTGTGAGAAACCCTTTCCCATATTTCATTAGAAATGAGCTCTTAAATGAAGATTTCTCACACCTGATTTTTCAGTTATTAACTCGCTCACTTATGAAGAAATAGATGCTTTCCAGGGATAATGATATGCTATTTTTGGGCTCCTAAAACCCAACTATTTCAGATATTTTGCATGCCACTAGATTTTTTTTTTTTTCTGAAATATCAGGCATTTTTACACTAATTTCAGACTAGATCTTCATAGGTATTTTCTGTTTGCTCTTACAAAATTAGCTGAAAGAAGCCAAGTAAAAGCACATTTAAAGGTTTCTGTTTACCCTTTCCTGCTACTGTCATTAAAGTCTTTATCTAAAAATGAGCAGAAGCCATCTCTGTGAGAAGTTATGAAGTGACTGAAGTGATGTGTCTCTCCCCTTTTTAGAGGAATAATGTGATGAGCAGTGAACACTAGAGGGGGAGCTTAACCGTTCAGGAAACTTAAATCTCCAGACCCTCTGGGAGAGGATCAGAGTGATACGATAGCTGCTGACTTAAACAAGCAAAGTTAAAGCATGGACTGCCAGAGTTCAAAAGTCAAGAGGTCAAGAATAGTAGAGAGCCAATTTATTGTCATTTTCCAAAAAGGCAGCAAATCATAAGTGAAAMTGAGAAGTTTAGGGCTCTGCTCCTACCACGATGCGGTGTACTTTAAAAAACTCTCTAGAGGCAGTTTAACATGAATAGTAGGATTACAGGGATTTTTTTTTTCCCAGTGACTGTCTGTCATTTAAATGTCTGAGGAATGATGGAATGAATTATCATAAAATTTTGACAAATGTGATGGCTCAACCAAAGGAGGAAAACAGACATTCCACTTATTGGGTTCTAATAAGACATGACATTTAAATTGAGTATACATGGCAGTTAGACCTTTGCTTTTTTCTTTTTGTTTTCCTTTTTTTCTTTATTTGACTAAGAAACATTTCTGTTTGGAGAGAAGTGATTTATAACTGATGCTTGTCTAAGAATGGAAGGCATGCTTGTTTTAGTCCCTGCTTGCTATGTTTTAATAACTTGGTGCCTGTTTAATGTATTGTGCTTCATGTATGCTTAAATTTGGGTCTTGCTGACTTTTTCAGGACATCTGTTCATCATTTATTGCATTAATAACATGTGAATTCATGGTATAATTTCACTGGCTTTTTATAATAGCATCACAAAAATTGTTTTTCATTTTAAAAATTGCAGGTCTTTATTTATACTTGTTTAAATAAAAGTATCTCAGTAATTCAGTTTTTGTTTATATTAGATATCTCTTCTTATGGAAGTATTGACAGATCCAATCTGTTTGCTGCTTATACATCCATACAAGTGTTTGGGTAAAGTAGCATTTGTGCTGTGTGATTTATTATGTGCTTTGATGATGTGAAAAAGAGTTTTGGGGATACTAAATTATTGATACATGAATTATTAYAGGCAGACATCACTGCAATTGCACCGTGAGTGTCCTCATAAGTTGCTTCATTTGAGAAAGTAAATGATTGGATTGAAAACAGAAGCAGGTCCATGCATTACACAGCACACAGATCCTGCCAGCTTTTAAGGGCACAATTTCTTCTGTTTTGTTACTATATCCTGAATGATTTTCAATAAGCTTCACTGCTGATATTAATAGGGGAATTTGACCCTGTGTCTGCAAGCACGCTAATTTTTCTTTAGACAAGACTTTTTTATCCTTTATTATTTCCTCCATATATTTATTACTTCRCTGTGATGCTTGAGGAAAAACCACGGATAGAGTAAATACAATTCAGGAAGTGGGAGAAGACAAATAGGAGGTCAGCAACTATGGAATAAGAGCTCTTTTAAAATCAATATCAATCCATGCCTCACCAGATTTCACCTTTTCTTCTCTCTGATCCTTTATTTTCAGTTTACTAATATATGTAACTGAACCAGTTACAGGCTTTTTAAAAATACAGGGCCATTTTGAACTGTTCCCTAACAGACATTTTGCTGATAATGTTTGCAATGGGGCTTTTTTTTAATATATAACATAAGACTCATATTTAAACAAATAATATCTGATTATGGTAGGTGGAACTGATGTTAGAAAAAATTTATTAAAGGCAAAAGCACTATATTAGACAACAAACATTTTATAGAGGCACAAGATGCTGGGATTTATATATTGAGATTTACATTTATGGGAACTCTGAGTGAACTAAGGCTATAACTAGAGGACTTTTTGGATGAGGCTAGAGAAGACATAAAACCTGGAAATTCACCAAGAAATCAAACAAGACCTAAAGTAATTTTAAAGAGGAGGCGGTGCGGGGAAATGATTGTTTCCAAAGGAAAAGAAGGCATTAAACAAATATCAAAAATTAGCTTTCTAAACTAAAGAAACATCAAAATTCATTTTTTCCTGTTTAGTATAACTCAAAAAACCTGAATCATGATCTGATATTTTCTGAAATATTTTGGTTTCTTAGGCAAATAGGCAAAAGAATGGTTTTGTGTTGGTGTTGAGTAGAGGTAATTATTCCTTTTTTGTCCCAAATTTCCTCAGTACAACTCTCCCAGGGTTGAGTTGTGTGAAGCAATTCTGATTCTTTACATGAGAAGGCAAATTCAGGAGGAAGTTCAATGCTGCTGATGTTTCTCTAAGCAAATGATAGTAGGCTGATTTCCATGAGGATGTAGATAGTGCAAGAGATCCTCACCTTAAGAATAACCTAATGTAAGTGAATCAATTACAGTGTTTATAGAGTCATGGACTATCCTGAATTTGAAGGAACACACAAAGATCACCAAAAAAAAAAAAAAAAAAAAAGTTTTCCTTTATTTCCAGAGTCAAAGTAGCACTCCCCTGATCTTAATATTTGCAAACTCCCTGGTTGAAAGAAAGTCTTTCCTCATGATACAGCTGATTTGGATTTCATCCTTCAGCTTGAACTTCTCCTGTCTCTAAGCAAAGTCCTCAGATATGTTATTCACTGAAGAYTCAACCACATTGCAGCTGGATGATTGAACTGCTTTATTTTAGGGAATTTTTGCATTACAGCTGGAGGTTGCTACTCAAATTCAGCATCTGCCCTCAGGAAATTCAATGCAGCGTCTTGAACACTGCAAAGGACTTAAAAATGGGAATGCCATATCTTCATAGGTCAGGTTGATGTGGACAATAAATTGTGGTCTAGGCAACAATATTTACCTTCTTCAGTGTTGTGGCCCATGAGATAGCAAAGATTTAAGGATGATGTTTTTCATACTAAGCTATAAACTATGACAGAAAGAAGTGCCAGGTGTTTCTAGGAATGCTGCAATTAGGGGAAGGGTAAGTTGCCTTCAAAAGATAAACACTGTAATTGAAATAAGGGATATTATCTAGAGAGAATGAATTAAACCAGTAGATGTGAAAGAACTCGTTGTCTTTCAATACCCACAGAATGATTCATAATAGATTGCTGCTTTCAGCTCTGAGTAAGTGGTTAGCAGTTAGATCTACTCAGTAAAAGTTTTTTGTAGTTGCATGTGAAAAGTAATGGGAAAAAAGCTTACTGGGAATGAAAACAATTAGTGATCCTAACAGCCTGATATTTGACATCAAAATCAGTGCTAACAAGTAAACCCTTTGCAAATTCTGGCAGAGAAATTGAAATGTACTATTTTGGAATTGTAAATCTGTCAGTTTGAAGGAATTCACTAGTTTATTTGAGGCTCTTGATTCATTTTAGAGTTAAGTTCATTTCCCATTACAGACTTGATTTCTAAATCTACACTTCTGAATTGCCTCACACAGAAACAGTCTCTTCCCAGCTTACATGATACATCTTTATCAAAAATTTTGGTTTGAAGRGAAATCTGGAGTAAACCAAAGAAGTCATTCTAAATTTACAGAAGATTGCGCGCTTTCTTTTCCTTTTCCATATTTTTTTTCTTTTTGTTTAGTTACTTGGCTAAGTTCTTGTTCTCTTGTTGTTATGAAGAAATACTTTTTGGTATRTTTCCACGGGAGGAGAATGTGTCACAGGGATGACGTGATGCAGCCCTAGACCTCAGTTCAGAGGAGACAGGAATACAGCTCTGTTTGCTGTGAAGGCACGGCTAACACGGTGTGCATWTAGCATGTGGATGAGATGCAACTGTTGTAGATTGAATGATAAAGAGGGAGACATGGAAAGCAAATATAACAATATAGGGATGGCATTGAAGCAGAATGAGAAACTGTATGAAATTTTCAGTGTTTCAAATGATTTTCAATGTTAATATAAGGTTTTATATTTATTTTTGTTACATTTCTTTAGTGGTCTACTATCCCATGTAAAAAAGTTGTCCTTTTCTTTTCCAAAGTCTCTGTTTCTACAGTGAAATATTAGTGATTGTAAACCACATGCATTGACACAGTGTTTCTCCGAGGAAAGACAAATAGTTTTAGTTTAAATTACACTGGATTTTAATTTTGCAGAATGCAGCCATCTAGCTTAGCTTTAGCTAGGATATCCAGCATTTTTAATGCCATYGTGTCCTCAGCAAATTCAATCACTGGGTTGGATTCATCTCTCAGCCAAGAGAAGGGAAGTAAACAGGAGCTGCTAATAAAAACATTATGAAATGCAGAACATTTTTTCTCTCTTATCATTTTAGAAATGCTGAAAATATATTGCGAACACTTACTCCCTTACCTTCAAAGTAACTCTGTCAAAACAAATTGATTATAGCTTAAATCCAAATTAATGAACCAGCTTTATTACTTCAGGAGAGGGAGGCTGGAAAAGGGAAAAAAATAAAAAAAGACCCAAGAGTCATTGATAGAATAGGTGGTTTATAATGTGTTAAATGTGTTTATTTGCACTTCCAAAGTTCAGATTTCCTCATACATTTTCATACTGATAGAGATAAAATGCTAAAGTCTTAAATCCCTCTATGCCATGCTGAGTTGCTAAGGGCTCTTGAGCTTTTTTTATTTCTCCTCTTGAGTTAGCTCTGATTATTCCTGCTGAGTGAAAAATTTTTATTTGCCGACAGAAATAGGAACCACACCACGTGTGCTTGCACTCAGCAAATACTCCAATACATCACAAAGATTTGCTAAACCCACCTTCAGAGGCCAAATTGAGGATGTTATTTTCTGTCTGGATCTGGTCCTGAAGACTATCAGTCAGGAGTGTTTCTCCATCTCTGATTAAAACAAGGCCTACAAAGCTGCAAGTGTTCACGCACAGTCTCATTAGAGGACTCAATGGAGTGACCCTGGTTTTCTAGCACAAAGCTGTGAGTGAACTTCAAATATAAGAGTGCATCAATCAGATCCAAGCCAGGCTTTTAATGTCATTTTTTCTACTTTGCCTTTAAAGTCGTAAAGGAATGCCCTTTCCACTGTGCAGCCAACCATCATTCAATAGCAGCAAACAAACTAACAAAAAGCAAGAGGCAGAGAGAAGGGTCTCCCTCACAAAGGGGAAAGCATGATATTTTACTAATAGGTTTTCTAATATAATAGAAAATACACTAGACTCAATGCAGGTGTTCGCACCCTTCTGATTTTTGCACCTGCTTATTGAGGGAAAGAAKAGAAAAAAATGCTTTTGAGAAGTGCAACATTTGATCCAGATATTTGGTTCTCTAGSACAATGTCATATGTAATTATTTTGTGTTTAAATTAGAGTGAAATTTTAGTGAATATTCTGAAAGGGAAAATTAAACTAAAAGGATATTACACTTCCCCATCTAAAGATCTTTTTCAAAAGTTGTGATGATGCACTGAAGTGGGATCGTAAATGAAAGGAAGTTGTTCTTTGAATATAACCAAGGATCCAAAAATAAATACAATCCTGGAATGACTATCTCTGGAAACTAAATTAAAATTAACTAAGGGAGGTTGGAAAACAAAAGAATCTAGATAAATGAAACAAGCATTCAGCTGAGACTATGAGAATTTAGTATTTAGTGTTTGTCCTTATAAAAAAATAGCCTTTTATGTCTGTGTCATATTTTTTCCCCTAAATTTCTTCAATTATGAAGCAGTCGTGACCTAAACACCCCTCGACCTCCTATCATCATACATGAGATATATATATATATCATATATATATCACATATATATATTTACAGTTTTAATGTGTTGTTGTTTTCCACCATTCTATTTAAATGTGKTTTTTTATTCAGGGGCTCAGATGCTCAAACACTTAGGCAAATTTTACAAATGAGTACTAGGGCATTTGTGCCACTTGATGGTGCCCCACCAGTGCTTCCCTTGATGGGGCACTTCTGTATATTGATAATTTTTATGTTGTTTGTTAATTAGCTCGCTGCATAAAAACCCTCATGGATTACCTGTTACAATTTTAATATAGTTCATAATACACTTTTTTTTTTGAGATAATGTTGAGTCCTGAGTTTGCCTTCATTCACAGCATCTGAAACCAGATGTCAAATTACTTCTCTTTGTATTCCGTGAAAATCCAACAAGCCTGTGTAGTTAATTTTAGTTCCTGACTCCTGGATAGCCATATCTCTTTATTTTCTATGTTATCTCCATTTTAATGTACTATTTGAATTATTTGAATTTTTTACATTTATGAATATATAAACTAATAGATGTGTACTTAATACTTAATTTTTTTTCAAAATCTACTAGCCAAATCAACCAGTTTTACTGTTGATGTTTCCTTTGTTGAGTTACCCAATTCATCTTTTCTTATGAGCTTCCAAACACCTTTTTAGGGGGTTGGGGTTTTTTGTTTCCTCTACCACTGGGAAAAAAAAAATCAATCAAACAAAACCCCAATCTTTTTTAATGTTTTCATTTCCAGAGTATTAGAACCTATTCTAAAATATTTAGACCTTTTTTGAAGCTGAGAATTAATGTTTACCTCAAAGTTACAGTCTTTAATTTCTGTTTACAGAAAAATTAAGTTGTCTGATGGKATTGCTTGCAGATTTACCTATTTTCATTATCCTAAGATGCTGTGCCTGAAACTTGATGATTCTGTGTGTGGGCCTGTGCCATGGGACAGTTGGGACTTCAGAAGAAGACTAAAAATACAGAAGTCTGAGCATGTAGATTTAGTTTGAAAGTGGCTGCATGCCTTTTCAATACCTTGATATATATAAGATATGGAGTATATCCCATTAGTAAAAATTAATGTTAATCCCAATCTGACCTACATTATTGTTCAAGGTTCAATTTCAGTTTCTGTTTTCCAGTATTACTTGTCTTTTTCTTTTCCAAGAAGAGGAGATTGAAGAGGAGATTTTCAGACCTTTTTAGTTTCCCTTTTGCATGCCAGTATAAGTTGTGGAGTAAATGGATATTCAGTGCATTAAAAACAATCCAGTGTGTATGGCTGTGGTCTTTGAATTGATTTATCAAAGGTGAAAAATATGAATAGATGTTTTGCCATCCCGGGACAGTTTTTTTTCTACACAGAAACTTGTTTGACTATCTTACAAGTTTTACAATAATGTTTTTGTAGAGTTCATTGAGTGGTAAATAAGCAAAAATAATTTACAAAAAAGTGAATACTAAACTACCTCAGGTTCAAAATACAGGACATGTCCGTATAATATAAGCACTGTTGTGTCCCAGCATTATTCTCTAAGCAAAACTAAGTATGATCACCACTAATACTCAACATTTCCCATAACTTCTCTCTTGTGAAGTGATCTGTGCAAAGCTGAGTATGGTACAAAACCAGCAATGGCAAACTTCACTGAGCAAGTGCCAGCAGTGCCTGTGGCATTCCAATTAAAACTAAGTACTCTAATGCTCTCAGATGTGGGCAGATTTAGATAAAGCTATGCTAATGAAGTCAGGGGACATTTGCCAATGTAGTATGTATTATTACAATGTGCTGTTGCAATAACTAGACAATCTCAGTAGATACATCAGCAATAATCATGGGCAGTGTTATCCTGACCTTTCTTTTTCTCAAAAAAATAATAACATAAGTCATAGTCCTACAAGTAATTAACTGTATTTTTCCAAGCAAACCTAAATATTATATTTCTATTTATAGATCAGTTTTCTTTGTTAGAGAAAAAAAAACAGCTACACACGAGGAGATATTTAGATCACTTCCCCTTCCCTTCTTTTCTCTTTCCCACCTCATTTCATGCTCCCACTGGACATGCCACTGCTAGGATAGATACTCAGTTGTCATCTGATATTTGTGATATCTGATGTGTGATATTGTCTTTGTGTTGAGACTTGATTTTGTTTTAGTAAGGAAGTAATAGTTTGTTTCTCCTTATCATTGTTTGGTTTTGGAAATGACATTGATTGTGCTCAAGTAGACTAAAGTGAGACGCAGAGGCATCAAATAATTTCATTTCAGGATAGTATATTTCATTCTCTGATCTATTAAGTCCATCACCTATTGATCAGGATATCCTCTATTTTAATAATTTTTTCCGATGTTAGTCCTCCCTTTGTTTTAACCCTTTTCTACATTTTTTTACTTTTTGAACTATATATGCTTGCTTTCATTTAAACCATTTCTCAAATGTGTGTTCAGGACTGGGCATTTCTGGCTAGTCTTTGATGTYCTTTCAACAGCTGTATATGATCTTGCACAGATTTTATTCATTTATTGTAATTTGCCTGGATTCACAATTTCAAGGTTAATTTTCTAAAATTTCTCCACCAGTCTTTTCCTCAGATATTGTGTGGCGGTATCTCAATATTATCTTTTTCCTCAGATAATATTGAGATACCTCAATACATGAGGTACAAACTCCCAAACCACTCCCTTTATCAACATTCCTACTATTCATCCAGTTTGTAGGTTGACAGATTTTTTCAAATCTTTCTAGAAACTAGGGCATAATACAGACTAGCATCTGACAAGTGAATGATCAGATCAGAGTCTTCCAGGCATAGTCTTGAATATTGTCCATGGCTTCTTCACAGAAAAGATTGATAATAATTAAAAGTTGCCTTGGAAAGTTTATGTTGTGGATGGAATATAAGTCAGTTTTGTTTATTCTTTAAAAAGTCACTACATCTACATTTATATCTGAGCAGAGAATAAAGCACTTCAGAAAAAATGTGGCTGTGTTTATGACAATAGTTTTTAAGTGCACTGTTGTAATATAACCACCAGACAATCCTCTCAATTTCCTATACAGTAGGATAAAACCTAGGAAGAAAATTTATGAGAKCAGAATGAACAGTTGATTAAAACACTGTAGAAAAACAGTTTGAGGTAAGTGATATTAAAAGAGCTTGCAAACTGTCTGCTAAAATATATGAAAAAGATTTGCAGGCTGTCAGGCCTGCATTGACTGGGTCACTACTTTTACACAAAAAATAAGAGATTTTTACCCTTTATTATATAAGAGGCAATTTCCTGTAATTTTTACCTGTTACACATTTGATGGTGAAAGAGAGTAATAGTATTTGCTGCAAGCAAATACTTTGGGTTAGACTGGGATAGTTTATGTGGATTTATCTCACACAGCTTCTCCAGTCTACAGGTCTAAACAGCTGTGTCCATGTTCCTTTTACAGCAGTAGAAAAAGATAAAGTGATCAGGCACGCTGGGGACATTACCCAATCAACACAGTTTAGATATGTGATTTGAGGTTGTCATTTGTGCCACAGAAATTGTTTTTTCTGGTGATTGTGAAGACACAAATGCAAACAGACCTGGTGCAGAAATCAATGCTACCAGGTGAATCCCACCTCTCATGCATGCTCAAAGTAATATGTGGACATAGAAGAACATTTTCCAAGAGCAATTTTTCTGCTATCAGAGAGAAATGTTTGTATTGATTATTCTTTTTTTCAAGAAGGAAGATAACCTTCTGAACTCCACTGCAGAATCCAATATACTTTATTTGTGCCAGATCAGTTCTTTAGCTCTTCCTTGATATTCCTTTTAGGCACCTCCTACCCACTAGTTCAGGATATCTACTGAATGAACATGAAACCAGATGAACAGGATGATCTGAGATTATATGGAATTCTGTTTAAATGCTTTCTTTAAATGGATCATGGCACATAACATCTCCATATTGTGATTAAACCAGGTCATGGTGGGCAGTAGAAAATCATTGCTGAAGCTAGTGAAAAATTTGCTCTTTAGGCGTACTTGAGTTTTGTTGCATTTTATTAATAGCCCAGTCTTTGCAACTATCTCACGTAAGAAAATGCTTTGAGTTGTAATATTTAAGAGAATGTACCAGTCAAATTCAACCTAGACTGAAGTATTTATTTTTATTCTCATTAAATAAAGAGAGTCACAGATTATGATAAATCTTGCATTGCCCTTCAGAGATACATCATCTAGCGCTTGAGGCCAAGAAATGAGTACTTTCCATAATTAGTAAGGCAAATTAAATAATTGGGCTGTGGTTTATGAAGGTTCTTTCTCTAAGAAGAGAAATCATCTAAGTCTCAGTCAAGTGGGTTAACATGATTTATTTTTTTTAGCACACAATTATTGCAATTTCATTTTACATAAATTCTACRCATAATTTTTTTTCATTTCTTCTTTGAATAGCAACAAAACTTCAGTTTTGCTACTACTTTGTGCTCATATTTTCTGCCCGGAAATGTACTTAATTTTTTGATTAGCATGATTTCTGGTTCAGTGGCATAGTTTTCTGAACATGGTGGAGAAAAAGGTGTTTGTATTCCAATAAATGGAATAAATTGGTATTTCAATGGAATTTCACAAGGTGACAAGACATTACTTTAATTTGTGTTTTGCCATCATGTAGAAACTTGGCATCTGAACTGTTTATGCTCAAAAAATTTAAAAAGCTAAATCAGTTTAAAGTTATCTTCCTTGCTATACACAAAAAATACTCTTGTGTACTGGCATCTCTTGCATGTATGTGGTGGTTTGAACCCGGCCAGGAATGAAGGCCTGTGCAGCCACTCACCCACTCCCACACCAGCAGGATCAGGGAGAGAATGGAAAAGGTAGCAGCTAGAAGACTCAGGTTGAGATGAAGATGGCTTAATAGGGAAAGCAGAAGCCACAAACACAAACAAAGCAGAGCATGGAATTAATTCAGTGCTTCCAGCGGCAGGCAGGTGTTCAGCCATCTCCAGGAGAGCAGGGTCCCRTCAAGTAGAATGGATACTTGGGAAGGCAGATGGCACAACTCCAAATTTCCCCCCATTCCTCTTTCTTCCCCCCACTTTACATTCTGACCATGATGTCATATGGTCTGGAACACCCCTCTGATCAGTTTGTGCCACCTGTCCCAGCTGTGTCTCCCTACAACGYTCCCTGCACCCCCAACTTCCTGGCCAGTGTGGCACTATGAACAGCAGAAAAGGCCTTGGCTCTGCATAAYCTCTGCTCAGCAATAACAAATATCTCTATATTATTAATTCTGTGTTCAGGAGATATCCAAATCACAGCCTAACACTAGCACTATGAAGACAATTAACTCTACCCATCCAAAACCAGCACACATGGAGATGACTTTAACTTACAGCAAAGAAAAAATGTTATTRCCTTTTGTTGGGTTTGACCAAACATCTACTTAGCCCAGCATTTCTGTTTCTGTCAAAGCAGCTGTAGAAGTTTACAGAAAAATATACGAATATACAGACACTAGAAAATACATAATATTCATATAATAGACCTTAACCTGAACTTGAAGCTCTTATTCATGTGAATAAAGTCCCCTTGAAATCAGCGGATTAGCCTCCTGACAGTATTGTTCTGTTCCACTTTTTAACAGAAATAGCATCATGAGCTTACCAAATGGATATTGATCCTCTAAACCCTCTTACGAAAAGCCCCAGTAGAGTTCCCTAGGAGAAGTTAGGATTTACAGAACAGCCAGGGTATAATTTCAGCTAAACATAAAATGTGCAAGTGCCTGTATAATTTCTTTCATGACTCTGACCCAGGTGCAGTTTTTTGTGGTGAGTTACTTAATATCTCCTTCTGAATACAGTTTTTAGGGGGGGGAAATATTATTATATGCCATATTTAGAGTTTAAAAAACCAACCAAACAGAAAAAACCCAAAACAATTGTGTTTTTTTCCTGTCAGAGAAAAAAGTTAAATTGAAAGCTATATTAGTGTGTTATTTGTTGAATTTTGATRAAATACACTTTCCACCTTTCTGATGGGAAACTTGGAAACCTTAGATATCATAAAATGATTATGGCATTTAATGGTAAGTGTTCAATATACGGTGTTACATATCTTRAAATATGTAACATGGGTTACATAACACAGTAAGGGTTCAAAATAAGAGTGTTTACAAGTAGCCATGACTGAGGATTTACATGCATTAGACTGCATCAAGTAGTTAGGCTGGCTTTCTACACATACCTAAGCTCTAAGTACATGAAAGGCTGCATGTGATTTTGCCGAAACAATCTAGCTTTTAAAAAATGTTTTCTGGTAAATATTCCATGGGAAAAAGAATCATTCCTTCAGTATATCCTTGTGATTACTAAATTTTCCTTCAGTAATTGCAACCCCTCAACAGCTTAACTGATATGCTGTTATCAAAAAATGTGAGAGAGGGAGGAAGGAAAGAAGGGGAAGGGGTAGGGACAGGGGTGGAAAG
>QVAJ01000054.1:1613377-1633310 GCA_003546035.1 Mixornis gularis
AAGGGAAGGGAAGGGAAGGGAAGGGAAGGGAAGGGAAGGGAAGGGAAGGGAAGGGAAGGGAAGTAATTATGCCCACCTAGCTACCAGCTGCAGAGGGAAATTAATATTCAAAAGGTTAAGGTGCCTGTGAAATGTATGTAATGAGTAACACTCATAGTTTGTTACTATAGGTTCATTGCCTCTAACGCTGAGGACGGCACATGGATAATTTACGATTCCCATTGTCCCCTCTGCAGGGATTAATTCTGAATTATTTATGTACCTATATACGCACAGAACTGAAACATTTTAGTTAAAGTCAGCCACTCACTCACAGGCTTGAAATTATGCAGCCCTTGTTGCTAAAAATGATGTTAGCCTCTTGTGATTTAAGTCATAACATTTTATTTTCAGTCCCACTGAGAGAAAAAGCGTAGAGAAAGAAAAAAAGATATATTTTCTTGCAGATATCTGTGAATGCATTTTTTAGAGATTTAAATAGATAATGGTAATTTGTTGAATCAAAACTATTGTTATAATGTGAATGTAAATAAGTGTTTATTCATGATTAGAGATAATTTTTCTATTGCTCTGTGAGAATATTTTTATAAGATGGTTATTTTTGAATATAAAATCTTTGCATTTCAATAAAGGGAATCACATCTACTTATTAATTAATCAAAGAATGGAATTTCATTTGGGGAAATTGGTACTTACTGTTAAGAATTCCCACCAAATCATTGCCTTCAGTAGAAATGAAACCTTCACTGCTGTTTCCATTTGAGCTCGAATGATTCCTTGCTGGTCTAAATGATTCTTTTGGATATATTAAATTTTTTTAATCATGGAAAAATGCAGATATTAATAATTTCTTAATAAAATATTAGATATGGGAGTGTATTGAGATCTACACCAAGGACAGCATTTGATGGAGATCTAACCCAGTCAGCGTGAACAGGACACAGGCATTTTATTTCAGCTAAGTATCAAATTAGTATGTTACATTTGTTACATTAACCAATTTGGCTTCATCTGGAGGAAAAGTATTTTTTTTATTCAAACCTCTTTTAATGTGATACGATTGAAAATTTCAAGTTTATCATTATACAGATGTCATTATTCTARGGGCAATTAATGAAAAGGGTAAGAGAGAAAGAAACCATTGCTTGAGCAGCCCCAGACCTTTGGGGTTTCATATGAACTGGCCAACTCTGCCTTCAGGAATTGTACCTGTAATGATAACTGTTCAAGCAGACAGCACAGCCTGTAACCAGAGTATTTAATACTGAGTGGATAAAGATGTAAAAGTATTTGACACAGAAAAGAGATTAAAAAAAAGGTATAAAAGATCAATCCTTCTTTTTCCCCCTCCTGTACAATTCAACAATTGTTAATGAATTAGGAGGAGGGGCATATTGATGTACTGCTTGACTGTAACACAAAGAAGTGTAGTTAGCAAAAAGCTGCAGTGGGTAATGAACAGTATTTTAACTCGGCAGTTTAACCTCCGTGTCTGTCAGCAATGACCTTTTACCAACCCCAATGAGAGCCTGATTTCTCACTTTTGCTACTCACTGCTGGATGAGTGAATGTAGAATTTGACAGCTAGAGGTTTTACATGAAAAGGGAAGGTACTTAAAAAGCATGTTTTGTGATGATAGGCTACATTTATTCACTGTTCATTACACTGGGTGTGCAGGAGCGTTTGTGGATTGATTGGGTGTGAGCAGCTTGTCTTCTGGGGCAGTGAGGAGACATTATTGACCTGCATGGGAGTCGAGGCGGCCTCCAGATGACCCCCCTTTCACCTGGAATTGACCTTGAAAACAACCTAGGGTTCACCCTGCTTTGAATAAATAGAAAAGTGTCCTAACAGCATGTGGATTATTAGAATGGACATATTGCACATTTCTCCTTTTTCAACTTTTATAGAGGTGCACGCGTAGGGGGTGGAGGGAGAGTGTTGCCTTTTAGATTTCCAGATACAGCAGCTGCACWACTTGATATTTGCACAGATTTATGGCAAGAGGCAACTAGACTTTCTCCGGCTTGATGCTAAATTTTACCATTCATCATTATTGATTAGAGCCTACACTCTATGACAGAGCCCAAACCTTACTATGACAATTGCTATTTCAGTTGTTATGGGCCATAATGGGCTATAGGGATGATTTAAAAGAGCACAATAGCTATCTGTAATTACACATGAATAATCCATGAATTCTCCAGCACAGTGCTTATAATCAGACTCTTAACAGCCAAGGCATAGATATTTGTACTTGTTTCCCCTTCAGCAACTAGACTAGAAGGCACCTCTACATGTAAACTCCACCACAATAGGCCAAAAACAATTGTTTCTTCCTGTGTCCAATCTTGACTTTTCTTGCTGGGCTTAAAATAAATCAGTTAAAGCAGAGGGTAATGGCAAATTGCATCACTGCTGAGAGTGCAGCCTGCTAATGAACTTGGCTGGGGATGGAGAGCTGCCTGGAGCTGCCTTCTCAGAACCTGCTTCCTTTGATTTTACTAGACACAAAGAGCTGTTTTTTCAAGTTTCTAAACTCTGATAGTAGCTTGCTTCTGTGACAACCCTTTTCTGTTTGGAAAGACAAATAAGCGAAACACATAAGTTTGGAAAGTCAGTGTTTGACTTTACATTGACTTATTTCACGCTGAGCATTTTCTGAACTGTTGCCCAACTTTTGCTTCTGTTTTGAAACATTAAGAGCGCTGATCACAAAAGTATATTTCCTSCAGGTCATTTGCAAGTCTTTCAGGGAATTGTATTGGTGATAAAAGCTTGAGTTGATGGCATCATGTAAGTTGCATCACATAAGAAAGCCAGGTTGACCCAATTTTTCTGAAACAAGGCTTCTTTAATCTCAGATACATCATTTTGAGCTAATGGAACAAAATCTACATGAGTAACACTCTGCAAAACCTACACTCACCACTTTGCCTTATGTTTATCATGGCTGTCCTCTGGCTGTCTTAGACTTCCATGTTGATCCTAGGTAAGCAGAGAACACTATTTGTGCTGACCAAAGGGCATTGTGTAATTTTATTTCCAGCAATAACAGAGTGGGTACTCATGCCATTTTGGGCTCTGCAAAAAGTGTTTCCTTCCTCATAAAGGGCTGAAGATGGTTTTTTATTCTCTTGGAGAGAGTATTTTTCTTCCCTCCAAGTTTCAGTGCTAAGACATTGTTAGGACATGCTTTCAARTGGCTTTCCTGCAAAATTAAAATGTAATTTATCCTAAAAAAAAGGTATTGCAAAATGAAATAAGAGCCCACACAATATTCTTCTGAGTCATACAAATTATTTTTCAAAATATTATGTCCTCCTAACTGCTGACTGTTTGTACATTTGTGTGTACATCAAGTAAGTGCAAAGCAAGGATGTGTTTTCTTTAACAGCTGAGTCTGTATAGAATGGACACACACACACACAAAAGCAGTAACTTATAAGTAGTAGGACATTAGAAAGACATGTAGTAGCATAGTCAGCTTCCAGCTCCTCTTTTTTCATACCTCTCTAAAAAAGAAAAGGCAGTTTTGCCCAGAGGAAGAAATAAAAGGCAATCCTTGTTAAAAGGTACATTAACAAAATAAAAGAACAGCTTTATTAGGGACTTGTGCAGAAAGGGATGTTTGAGTAGCAAATGATAATTTACTTTTGAGGTATATTAAAAAGGTTTAATCTTACTGATCATGAGTTAAATTGGATGTTTTAATCAGTTAGTAAGTGCCAAAAATAATTATGCCAGAGTGCTTAGTCTGCAGAATATGTACACAAAGCATATAAATCCTTTCCTTCCCTAGGGATTTCTCAGAATAACATACAACTAGAAGACAAAAGCGATATCAAACTCATATAAATTAACATTGCAAATGATCTGAAAAAAATACAATAAATAATGTGATTCTATCACTCTGAATATGCTATACAGCGGAGAGTGTCCAACACAAATATGTTCATTAATCTCTTATATCCTCACTAAACTTTTTCAGGAAACATTCTTGCCATTTACTTTTCATAAGTTCAGTTGAAGGTCATCTTATGAATAGCAAAAGTGGGTTAATATCTCAGTACAGAAATCTATAATATTTTCTGAAATAAATGTTCAAAAATGAATTTGACTTTTTCTTCCTCTTGGGAAGAAAAGTATTTGTCAGTATTTAATACCCACTCTGAAATCTGGAACAATGCACCCTAATGGATTCTTTTCTTTAGTTCTGTTGCTTCTCACAGAAGTGCATAGAGATTTCATTTATACAGGATCTTTTTTCAATTTAGTATATCTACAGTGTGTGTGTATGTGTGTGTATGCATGTATGTGTGTTCATAATTCCTGAAGATTGGATGCAAATTTAAATGAGATGGCAGCTGTGTAGATGAAATTATCTTTAATCTTTGCAGCCTTTGCAAAATAATTTTGGGCCTAAATTTTTCATGTAACCTTTTTGCTTGCAAAATATAAGAACATGCCCATCACATATGCTATGCATACGCTATATGAAGGCTTTTTTGGAAGCACCCAAGATATGACTTGTGAAATGTAAAAAAATAGTTTTATGATTCAAGGGCTTAATTTTTTTAATTTTTGAAGTTCCTATCTTCACTCTTTCAGTTAATTCTATTTTTTTWAAATAAAAAATCTCACATGGTAATCCCATCAACTGGGATTAACAGGTYGATTTTAAAATTATTAAAAATTATTGCTTTCAGCTTCACATCCTCAAGACACAAAACTGGAAAGGAAAACTGATGCAAAAAAGAAGAGTCCATTATGCTGAAATGGTGAGCTGGTAATTATAATATAATCTTGCCCTGCTTCTGGCATGGCTGAGTTTTTTCTCAGGCTTTTTATTTCCTGTARAAAGTGATATATAGGCTTGATTTTTCACTACTCCCATTGTTTCCCATTGTTTCTCAGAAGTTAACTCTGCTGAAGGCAACTGAATTAGGATTGCAAAGGAAATAAAGAGGATGCTGCCTTTATTCTCTTGCCATTTACATACCTCCACTATACCTGTATAAGTATACCACATGAATGAAGCATTTAGTAGTAGCTTTTAGCAAGACACATGCTTCTTTAGTACCTAAAAATAAAACGTGAACCCATACACAGCACAAAATGTGGACCACTGAAATATATTAAATTAATGCCAGCTCATGGAAGACCATTCTCAAAACTTATGTTCGTTTCAGATGTAAAATTCAAAAAATTACAATAATTTCAAAATAACATTTATATGTAATTATACACTGTCTTTGACTGCCTTCCATGGTTTAGGCATTTTCTACTTGTGAACAGTAAAATTTAAAAAAATTGAAAACTGGGCACAAAAACTTGTACTCTAAGTTGCACCCAGAGACCACCCTAAAGTTTCAGTTACCAAATAAACACTGACTTTTGTRCTGAAATTTTAAAATGGGTGATATCTGTGATTCCATGCTTACTGAAATACCCACATACAATTACGTGAGCTAGAGACAGAATATTACCACTAAGCRTGAATGTTAAAATTTTTGTCAGTAAAGTAAAAATTTATTTGATAAAAATCTGCTCATGGAATTTTGTTCAGAAGTTTCATAATTGCAGAAAAGAAGCATCATAAAAACACCTCAACGATCTGTTTGAGAAAGACACCCAGTGTGAATTAGGCACAAGTTTCACTAGTTGGATTCTACAGGATAGTTCAAGTAGTGTTGTAAGGGGCTTTGAAATTTCTACTTCTTTGAACTTTCAGATTCTAGAATAATCTGATGAGATTATTGTTGATGAATTATTATTGTGTACGTAAAATAAATTTCTTGCAATCTCCTACAGTCAGGAAAATTCAACTTCTGTTCTAAAGAAAAAATTAATAAATTTTATATTTAAATATTTTTAATATTTTAATATTTTTAATATTTTAATATTTTGTCCTTTTTTGTCCATTAAAAATTGTTCATTGTTGTCTTTAATGTTTGGTAAACTATAAAAATTAGAAGATTATTTTAGGTTGGATATTCATAAAATCCAAACTGTTATCTGAGATTATCYATTGTTACCTCAGGGCAAAGAATTTTTAATTTCTGCCATTCTTAACTTCCCTAACAGTAAAACAGGGGAAAAAACAAAAAAAAACCAAAATCAAAAACAAACAGACAAAAAAACCCACACCAAACCAAAACAAAACCACACAAAGCCACCCATATTTAAATACATTTATGAAAAAAGGTTAGCATTTATTTCCTGCTGATTTTACCTATACTATTGTTAACTATAAACTCAGCTTGAGATCACAAGATCTCACCCACTCTGTAATATTTTAAGTTCACTTCTTTTAAAGACAGCTTTTCTTTTTTCCATTTTGAGCTAGAGCTTTTTGGATGGAGTGCTGAGATTTCTTTGCTGACATGTTTGGAGTCCAGAAAAATAGTCAAGAGACAGGAATTATTGTGGTGGGGAAAAAAAGGTAGAATATACACTTAAAATCAATAGACAAGTGAAAGGAGCAGAAACTCACCCCCAAAAAATTTCAAAGCACAATGAGAAGGAACAAAGCCTTAAAATCTCTCTCATTCACCCACATACTGTGTTACTTTAATTTTGTCTCTGTCACAACTTTCCTTACATTTTCTTTTTCTCTCAGTGGATGTTCTCTGCTGTATGGTATTAAAAATACATACTGCTTATGCAGTAACATACAAGAGAGAAGGCACAAACTAGGGGAAAAAAGTAAAGTATTGAGAGGGTAAATTAAAAATTAGAAGATCCAAGAGTGTAGAGCTGTAGTCCTGGGAAATGGTTTGAAATATGGAAAAAAAAGTTATATAGAACAAAAAATGGAAGCGAAATGGATGATGGAAAGTGGTAAGAGGTACAGAAGCAGGAGAATTGAAAAAGGACAATATGAAGTGTAGAAATACAGAAAATATCTGAAATTAATATGACCAAAGGTTGGAAATAAGTTAAAACCACAGTAATAAAAGCTAAACTGTTTCCAAATATTTTGTCCATTTTAATACTTGCTTGAAAGTGAAAAGGAGCCCAAAAACAGAAGTCTTGCTTGAGGTACAGCTTGAAAGAAGATGAATAATTACAATATCTGTTTCTGTATTGACGTCTGTGTGCAAGTTCCTARGGCCAGTTTTAGTTTAAATGTGTCAGAGGAGGGAAAATAACACTTTTCCCAGTTCAGTCACAGGGCTGTTTCTCTCTGAACTTATTACAAGAGGTTTGAGCCAAATTCTACTGAAAGAGGCAAGTGATCAGTTCATAAGACCTCGAAGTTCAACTTCCACAATTACAGTTATGCCAAGATATTTTTAAAAAGCAGGGYTGTGAATCTTGTGGGTGTACATGTGAGAGAAGGAGGAAGAGTCAATTGTAGTATATAAACATTTACAACTTCTTTATACAGCTGAGCATCAAAAAAACACATTTTAATAAAAAACCTAATCATTTCAGTCTCTTATGTTTTGCCAATCCCACRTCCCATGTCAGTTACTTGCACCCAAAACAATATCTTGTTTCCAAGGACACAGAGTTGTCTTTGTTCTTTGCTGGGAATTTCTGCATTGGAGGGATTTCTGATAGAAGGTATGAGTTTTCTTCTTATTAACACGTGAAGGTTTGCAGACTTCATGACTTGATTTCAGTGGGGAAAGATAGCTCCCAGTATTCCRGAGTATGTTCAAAAAGTTAATTTACTTGCTAATGTCTTTCTGACAACACCACTGTTATCAAAGGTGGGGGTTTTTTGAATAAAAAAAATCTCTTCTTATGTCAGACCTCATTCTTTTGCTTGACATGGTAGTGGTCTCACAAGCCCAAGCAGTTGAAAGGAAAGAGATGGGATCACAAATAAATTTCGTCCTCACTGCAAGTTAATAGAACCTTTTAAATTGTGTGGTCATACATAATGTCATGTCCTTGTATGGTATGAGTAATTATACATATTACTGCATTAGAAGCATAGGCAAATATTGTCAAAGATTTTTTGTGATGTGGTTGTCTTCTCCAGAGTAGGGGGGAACCTGCTTTAAAAGTGGCTGTAATCAAATACCTAAAATTCTTGCTTCAACTTAATATCTTTATCTTTTATTCCCTCCCATTATATTGTGTTATTTCTTACATTTGTTAAAACAGAGCTTCTCACCCCTAATTTCATAGCTTTTCTGTATAAAAGAGGAAATTATAGTTGCTTGGCCTTATTTACACATTGAGAACACACATCTGCATACATAAGATCTGCTTATTCCACTCCTTTCTATTGTTTTTTGCAATCTTTTTTTCCCAACAGTTTGTAAAGGTAAAATGAACTGTACTTGATTTACAAACTGTTCTCATTATTAGACTAATGCTTGTATTATAATTATGTCATTCCTGTGGATTCCCATTCCTATGGATATGTAATGGATGAGTAGCCTTTTCATAACTTTATAAAATCCTTGAATGAAAGCCCCCTTTAAAGCAAGWTTCCTTGCAAAGGGTGTATTTCTATCACGTTGCATTTGTGCTGAACTGATAAGCAGATGGTCTGCAACAGCTTGTACTTTTCAACTTTTATAGTAAATCATTTTATTTCCATATATAATGGGTTGTAATATAAACTAGAAAACCAAATATAGAGCTTTTCAGGAGCAGGGAGGTGTTAAGTAGAATGAAATATAAACTTTTAGTCAATTGTGAATAGAAATGTACTCTCTGCCCATAGGATTTTAAGTACATATTTCTTTTAGCAATTCATACGTACAACTGGYGTACTCTTCAAAATCCATTTCGCACCCTATTTTCTTTGGTGCTCTTAATATTTATGCAATTCCTGGCATTGATCTAAAGATGGGAAAAATCAATTCAATTTGACAAGAATTTTGGGTTGTTGATAATCGAAGTTACCACAATGTTTCAGCCCACTCTTTTTTTGGAAGGTAAATAATGGGAAGAAAGAATAGGCTTGGTGTCCAGTCTAAAGGACGGGTGTCTGCCAAGGAAGGCGGGAACCTCCCTTGGAATGGAAAATATGACCCCTTCCCTTTTCAGGGCTTTCAGGCAAAGATATGCGAAAAGGAGTAAYGGTTCTTTACTACTGTGTATAACAAGGCAAACAAACAGCAATTGCATCAACAAAACCCACAAACCCAGTAGCAGCCTTCTCTTGGCCTCAGGAGCTTTCCCCTTGGTGCAGTTCTGGTCCCAGCCAGCAGGGGCACTGGTGGCTCCTGGCCAGGCAGGTGTGGTGATCCCTCCAGGCTACAGGGGGCGCTGTGGCGTGAGCTCAGCCATCTCTCTCTCTCATGGTAATGGCRGGTGGAAAAGAGAGAAAAGGGGCTTCCTTTGCCAATTCATGGCAGGCTGCTGGTCACAGCGCGGCTCCAGATGGCAAAAGGGGCTGTAGCAGGAAGGTTCTGGCGCAGCAGGCCAGAACAGCAGCGGTGAACACAAGACAAAGGGGCAGACAAAGTGGCAAACAATGTGTAGCAAAACCTCCAAAGCTCTGGCAGGAGCCACAGGAGTCAGGTGGACACAGGTTGTCAGATTAAAGCATAGCAAAAAGCCCAAAGCAGCATCAGAAAACAGCGAGGCTGGGCAGTCACAGCTGGGCTCCGCCAAACAGTTGGGAAAGGCTCCATCTGGAAGCGTGATGGGATTAGGTCCCAGGTTTTCTCCCTGTTGGCATCCAAGTTGGTGGTGAGGCTCCTTTGCCGTGAGGTCAGATGTTGACAAGGTCGCATGAGGTCTGATGTTGACAAGGTCCCRGTTCAACAGCTGCCCTTACGAGCAAAGCCTCACTCACAGCAGGAGAARCAGTAAAGGACGGAACTCCTCAGTGGCTGTGAATTCTCCCCACAGCAACAGCAGCACCAGCTCACCTCCTGTRCAGAGAGCGAGACTGAGGAGCTCAGCCCAGCCCCTCACCCCCCAGCCAAAATCTTGCAGTACCTCTACCCTGCCAGAGAGAAGGCCCCCAGCTCAGAGATAGCAGCAAACTGCCCACTTCCCCATCCTCCTTGGCTACATCTTTTGTCTCTCTTAAGTACCATCAATCCCATCTCTTAGGCTGCAAATAGGAGAAAATTCCCTGAGCAAGAAGAAAGAAAGAAAAAACATCCTAACCTCCAACATTTGGTAGGAGGTGAAGGATCTAAGAGCAAAGGATTCCTTCAGAACATCATCATTTCGATCATAAATTGGACCGTAAATTCAACCTCCTAGACAAAGATAATCACATGTGGTCTCAGAGTTCAGCAGTTTTTTTCTTGGTAATCAAGGCAAAATGATCAACCAGTGGTCCTTTATCAAATGGAAGGGGTCAAGCAACAGTAGCAGCTGGCACAGTAAAGCMTTCCTTTCGGCTTTGCTGAATAAGAAAGAGGCATGCTAGATAGACAGGAAATTGCAAGTTAATTAACTATGTAAAATTACAGATTTATGATGTTAATTGACTATGGGCTGTTCAAAGTGAGTTTGAAATTAAGCTTTATTTACTTCTTTTTACATGATAATTTTACAGATGTGTAAGAAATAAGGATATGTCTTTTAGGTTTACACTGGAAGCAATGGTCATCTGCTTCCTTTCCCCTAAATGCAGAAAGGTAAATAGACAAGTTAGGGAGAGTGTTGCTCCTTGATGTTCAAATTAAGTTACTMTATTGTAGTAACAGTTGCAGACTTTATTGATGGTTTGACCAACAGCATTGTCCCCTTGTTGCATGGGATAGGAGGTGTCTTGGGCATCGCTAGGAAAAAAGGTCTGTTTCACAAAGCTGTCTGTGAAAAATCTTGGTTTCTAGGTTTTCAGTGAGGGAGAATTAGAACAAATGGAAAATAAACAGCCTCCCTGAAGGCCCCCCTTCTAAAGCCTGAGCTCACTTATAAAGTGTTGACAGTTTCCTATACAAAAAACATCAGAAGTGCCAGATTTCTGAAGTGCTGGGAAATTGCAAGATTAGGTGATATGCCTAAGGAAACTGAAGGAAACAAAACAAAGTAATCACTGCAGGGTTTCTTTAAAATATATTTTTTTTTTGTTAGTGGGTCTTCAATGTAGATGCAGAAAATATGTAATTTATCCAATTGATTTCTTCATTTCCAGTKGTTTTTTGATTGTTTGACAACTTTTAAGTGATGCTGTTGTAGAAATTAATGTGAATTGGACAGAAGGTATATGTTTTGGGAAAGATTACTCAGGATTTAAATTTTTATTTTAAAAAAAATCTCATTGGTATCTTCTGCTGTTTTACAAGTAACAGCAACCAAGAATAAAAATGGGATTTTAGCAGTGCTAGTAATTGGTACTTTATAAGTGATAATAGATGTTAAACATGGCTTTCTAAGACTGATATCAAAACAGTTTTGAGTGAATCATCTATATGTCTTCTGGAGTCTATTACAGAAATGTTAGCAAGCCATGGCACATACTTGAAAGGCAGTTTCATTCAGATGGTGAATACAGCTGGATTGATTTTTTTTCATTATATCTCTTCAAATCTTTTCCTAGATATTCCTACCAGCATCTTAGCCCCAGTCCCTCAATGCATTTTCTATTTTCAATACAAACACAGAGTGTGTGATGTTTGTGAGTGAGGTAAGACATGAAGTGTTGGACTAACAGGTAAAAGACACWGCTGCAGTGGGTTAAGAGGCAAATTTTAACTCCACATTGAATATGTGCCTCTTAAAGGTGAAATATTCTAACAAAAATACAACAAGTTAATGCAATGCAGAGCCTTAATGAAGAATTTCAATGATTTGTAACAACTTTGTAGGTGATCACCTGAGAGAAGACTACAAAACTTTAGGAAGCTGTAGGAGGTAGTACTGATCATAGGAAGAAAAGTATGGTAGGTTTAATGCAAGCATGGAGCAAGCACTATTTCCAAGTAATTCCCAAAAATAAAGCTGCTGTGTTTGGTTCTTCTGCATAATTAATTACTGAAGACATCATCACAGCTATCTGCTGTGAAGTCATTCTTCAGAGGGACTGCAGAAAACCTAAAGTCACAGCTAGTACTGACTCCTGCTAGACAACCAACCCGCAGAGATTGGCCTGTCCTTTCCTGACCTTGTTCCACTCATGRAAGATTTGGGAAGTGCACACCAACCCTTAGCACAGGGAGTGACTTGGTGTCACACAGATCTGCAAGTAAATGGGGCTCTGGAGTTGGAGAGAGGCTGTATTCCTTTTTTCCCACCGAGTCATTCTGTGTATGGGAAGGATTTGGTTTCTCTTCAGAGTAGAGGTTTCTCACCTTTCTGYATCTTTCCCATCAGCTTTCATTCCTTGGAGTTTTGTTGGTTTGGGCTTGGTTTTTTTTGGCTGTTTTGGTTGGCTGGTTCACAGGTAGGTTGGTTGGTTGGGGTTTTTTTCTGTCACAATCAGGCTGATTTGGCTTGGCTTACTGACTTTAAAATAGATCTCAAGGATGGCTTCCAACACCTCCTGAACACACATCTGTGCATGCTTTCAAGCAATTTCCTTGACCAATATCTGAYCAGATTTCTGATTGTYTCTTTGCTTCTACCTGCTCACCAGGTTTGGAGAGGGGAGGGCAACCGTGCTGCCCTGCCATGGTACATGTTCTGYATCAGTTTATGAACTGTTGACATCTTAATGAAACCATTACTGCTGGAGTAAAACAGACAAGTTTTCACTGGGGTCTTGTTTGTTCTACCCACAAGCAATGGGCTAGATGACAGTTTCCACAACATCCTGCTGTACTCAGCTGTTGTGAAATGTGATAATACTTCTTCCTTATTATCTTGAATATCTTTCCTTTTTTACTCTGCTGTTCTATTTGACACAGAGTACTCTGAGCCATCTCTCATAGACACAAAATTTCAACCACCTCAGATTTCCAGTGCTTTGAATTTCATTTTGCAACTTATCAGAAATCTTTTTGTTCACAAGGATAATTTTAAGAGGGTAGTTATATTCTGTCAAAGAGTTTCCCRTGTGCACTGTATTGCACTTCAGGGGTCAGAACTTGCAGCATAACCACTGTTTTGAAATCACATTGGCAATACGTGTCTTTCAGTAAGGCATTGAAAGGATATTTCTGGTTCTTTGCTTTGAATGATTTGATAGTGAGAKATCTTTCAAGAATATGACACTTTTGCACAGAAGCAATGTGCAAAATCCCCCACAATGCTTGAAGTATCAAAACAGGCCAAAGCTATCTCTTTTCTCTTTGCCTCTGGCTAGCCCTCAAGTATGTTACTTTTGACTACTAATTCTTCATCTTTACAGGTTTCTTATATCAGTTTCTGAATTTGCTAGAGAAATGGCAAAAAAGTCTGTGACAAGCACTTACACTCTGTATCATGATCCACATTAGTTTCTGCTATGGTAAATATGACAAGTAGTTTTACTGCTGTATTTCAGGACATGGCTTAAATTAAAATAGTATTTCCATTGTCCTAATATGCGTGTTTGTTTTTTAATGGTTGAGTTAGTCACATTTTTTGAGGAATGTTTTATAAAGTTCTGTGCTCAGCAATGGAAGTATTTTAAATTATTTGTTTCAGATGCTCTGATAAAAGCTTTCATGCTGAAACATATACATATTTTCTAACCCAGTCTTCTTTGTTTCACCACATGCAGAGCACTAAATAAATGCAAACTACTTGTTCCATCCCAGCAAATGAATAATTCCCACAGGAAATGTAACATCCAGAGATGTATTCAGAGTATATTACAGAAAGAAATCTGGTTTATGATGACCCAGGTAAAAGAAAAGTGTCTTTAGGTCTTTTGCCTTAAGCTTTATTGTAAATGGATTCCTTTAAATTCCACCTGAATTATCTGGATGGTCGTTCATATAATTAGTATGTCAAACATTACTGATTCTTTAAATTAACAAGATTAGCTACAGATATGGATTATATTGACATGATAAACATGTTTAAAAAGATTTTATGGGACAAAAAACTCCTCAAAGAAATACTTTCCCAGRCTCCTTTAGTTTCCAAGTTGAGTGTGGACTGGGAGAAGGTTTCAAAGTGAGTCATTACTCTGAAATAAACAGGTTAAGCAACTTGTACTAAACCCATAAAGAAATCATCCTTTGAGGAAGTCTGGTTATTATTTCACTTTTTAGCATAATTACTCTGGCTTCTTTGTTGTTTTAGTGTGCCATACACCTCTTTTCTCCACCAAAATTACTATGAACACACAACAAAAGAATTTTCCGCAAAATTTTCAGCCGAATACTTCTCAATTCTATATTGCCACTATATATTACATTAGATCATTTCCATAACACAGAGTTTCCCTGGTTTTCCTGCAGATGCTGAGTGAATTAAAAAACATGACTGATAATAGGGTTGTCTCAGTAATTTTTGAAATAAGTATCCTAGAGCCTCACACAGACTTTTCAGGACTTTCTTTTTCTTTCCTTTTTATTATTTATCCTCTAGTWTGCCCTCTATAAACTTTGAATCTGCTTTAAATTTATTCTGAAGTCCCTGGATTAGACTTCATGATATTTAAGGATTTGATTTAGTTTAAAGAATTTTATTTTCTGTTTCTTCAAATTCCCCACTCTGTTGTGCAACTAAATGTTTTTTAACATTTTGCTATTTATTTATCAAGAGTTCTCCTAGACAGAAAGAAAATTTACAAGGAAATACTACAGCTGAAAGGGAAGCAAAGTGAAAAGAAGTGTGAAAGGGAAGACCAACTCTTCAAAAAATATGTAATATCAAAATTATTCCAACTCTTCCAATTTTGTTCAAACAATTTTCACTGCAAGAGGTGTTTAGTGCCCTCCTCAATATTTAATTCGTAATTTCTCATTTTCACAACATCATGCAGAAATGATGAAATTAAGGAAATTGAATGSTGTGACCCAACCGTCCACCCACTTAGGGCACTGTCTGAGAACAATCAAAAAACAGTAATAAACTTGGCAACTTTCTTTCATCATTCAAATGCCATAAAGAGAGTACTACAAAACCATTTTTTACTTAATTTGTAATTAATTAGCAATGACTTTTTTTTAAGAATTGGTGTAATTTTGTGTTCTTTTTGTTGTTCCTACATGTTTACTAAAACCATAAAAAATATTAAAAAATATTAGTAAGTATTACACACCCTTGCCATTCAACTGATATTCCTTCAACGTTCTGCGGCACAGACTTCTTAGTGAACTCATGATTTATTCTAAGCCTGGAAATAAGTGAGTTTGCCTAAAATCTACTACTTCTGCAGAGAGAGAAATATTTAATACAAGCATAAGCCTCATTAAAGTTATACAGAAACCCATAACAGCAATAATTTACTTAAAATTTTAATTATATGYATCAGGGAAAAAGCAGAGCTAGGTAATGAGACGAATTAATCAGTACTTTGGTCCTTTTTGGATCAGCCCATTGGTACTGCAAAGAAAGTTTTCCTTGTGATGCAAAACCATGTTTCCTATCATTTTGTAAAGATAGATAATTATTTCCCTCACTCTGAGTTTTTAATCCTATTTTTTGCRTTTTTCTCTGCACTTGGAGGTAATACCCTCTGTGTTTCATTATGCTGTTTTGAAAATGTGCCACTTAGGATGAAATAGGACTGGAGTTCAGGCCCGACACTGTTCCTCCTCAAGAATTCTTTAACAACACTTCTCCAAACACTGAGTGGCTTTCTGTGCTGTTACCATTTCATATGTTGATGGACATATAAGCTTCTTACTTGAAGGGTAAGTGCAGCTTATTTTATTTTACAGTCATCTACTCCTTTCCCTGGGTTTTACCATTTCTATAAGGTAAATACTGAACCAACTCTGCAAGGAAGTCCTCATGGTATTGGTGATTTCTAACTAAAGAGCTTGATTTCCGTAGGTATTAAAGCCAGCTTGGAACACTGACAAAATCATAAAGCTCTGGGTAACCTTGCAACCTTGTCCTTGCATTTGCAGGACAAGACGCTCTGGGAAAAGGTCCCTATTCATACACATTGCACATTAACAAGTACAAGGCAAGGCTGAAAAATGTTGAGACGGAACTTTAAAAGGCAAAGAAAGTCCTGTGGTTTTGTGTTCTTGAAAGAACAGTGAACAAACCACACCAGAACTTCGTTGGTATCACCTACTCAAGCCGACTCAGCTACTCCAGGCCTGCTCTGCCCCATTATGCAGTTCTCTGTTGCCCTATTCTGCAAAGAACAGTCTTACAGGTGAGAGAACACTGAGAGCTCCAAAATTATGAACTACTGTGTTTGATTGTTCCTCACAGTTTCCTTTTTAATCTGCTTTTTTCCTCAGGGTTTATTTTCCCCCAGAACTTTTCCAAGAAAAATTATTATCCTCGTTTCTTTGGAGACATTTTTATTTATGTCAAACAAACTTGTTTTCAAAGATTCTTTAAAAAGAAAAAAATCAAACTATGCTAACAGATAACAGCCATTGTGCAATTTTTGTCGACATGTGTTGTCTTTAATCAGTGCTCTTACATTCATCAGAAATAAATATCTGTTTACGATGCTGGGGGAATTAAAGCTCTGAAGAGATTGTTTTAGTTCTCTTTATTTATGATGATTTGTTAGCTCTTGACTGCAGAAATAATTTTGTTGTTTACATTAATCTGTGGTGGCAGTATTAACTTCACATCATACATAAATATAATTATTGATCATTACCAGCTGTAATTCAGTGTTAGAATTACAGATTTACATAATTGTGCTATTACGTGTAAACTTGAACTTCATATCTGGGGTCACAAATAACTGGAGGCAGTAGAAACAGAAAATTCTGATTATATGTCATTCATATTTTAATATATGCTGTTGCAATTTTGATCAGTGTTAATGTAAATATTTTTATGTACTATATAGCAATGAGATGCTAATGGCTAGAAATTACAGCAATATTGATCTAGCTAATAAAATGGAATGCATTAGAAAGAGAGGATATTTATTATCTCCTCCAAAAACTACTATACATCATCTGCCCAAGGAAAATTTCCTCCATCAAAGATTGAGATGGCATTCGGGAAATGGTGTAAAGCTCTTCTCAAAAATCAATCACAGGTTATCTTTTCTTTTTTTCTGCCTGCAGCTTTTTCACTGATAAAGCTTCACAGAGAGAAACAAACTATATAAAGGGACTCACTTCTGTACTACTTTCTCTTCTCCTCATGTAATCTGCACATAAAAAGACACTCCAGAAAGAGCAGTCAGTACAGCTGGCCTTCTCYAAAAACCCCTCTACAGGCATTAGGGGGATGTGCATGCATATCCCTGCCTTACTGGTTGCCTCAAGCAAAACCTGTGAACTCGGGCACCTGTGAGCCTGTCAACCTGTGCTCTTGGGCACAGCGGTGTGAGAGGTCCTGCAAGGACCAGGCTTGCACCAGCTCTTCATCTGGATTTCTCAGGTAGAGCCAACGTAAAACCACACACTGAAAACATCTGGACTGCTACATATTACAAGGATGATCTAGATAAGGAGAAAAGATGGCTTAAAATAAAGATTTGTGTAAGATTTGACATCATACACAGCTTCCCAAAATTCATCCTTTGTGAAACAAACCACACATAAGAATTTTAGTATTCCAAGCAACAGAAACAAACTCTGTTCATTCACAGGGAGTTGTTAACTTCTCATTTCCTGTGCTTATGCAACACAATAGCTCAAAGTGAAAGTTCACACAAAACTTAAGCCATAGAAAAAGCAGCATTAGATTTTAAAAATGAGGGAAATTGAAATTAGCATTAAGAGAAAAACTGAAAATAAAAAATAGTTTATGTAAATATTTTTTACAAAATAAATTTATGTTTAACAAAAATTAGAGATTATTTGAGTATTATTTTGAAACATCTTTTTGTGTTGTTGTTTTTCATCTGATTATTATTCTACAGTTGAGTTAATAATGCTGCCTGATAGCAGGAAAACAGTAAGAACTCATAATGTTGGAAAATTTTCTTTATTTCTTTGTTGAATTACAAATTTAAAAGACAAAAGAAGTTGTTTAGCGATCTGGTTTAAGCTGGATTGTGGTGGCATTCATCCCAACATGGATGCATTTGGTTAAATAGGGTTCCTCCTTTTTTTTCCAAAACCAAAATTTTATAGGTATTGTTAAGGTTTAATTGAAGATAATTTGAAACAAAAAGACAATATTGAATTGAAAATATTTTCTGGTTTTGTCTTTTTATAAGTGAAGAAAGAGTGAGCAATCTGAAAGAGAGAAGGAAAAAATACTCCCTGAAATTTTTCCAGAGGAGAGGGAACAACACCTCATAAGTAGTTTTGGCGGGTATTTTCAACCAGGTTTTTTGGTGTAGCTCTATGGCTGGCTTTTTCCCCTAGGATCTACGAAAATGTGTGATGTGTAAGAAAAGTGAAAAATGCTCCATTTGTGATACCTTTCAACCACTGATTGCCCTTTTGCATAGAAAAATGACTAGGCATTAATGAGAGTCCAGTATTGTCTGCTGTCAAGTGACACAATGARGTGCCCTAAATCCCCCCAACCTGCATCAAAGACTGATCTCTTGCTCCCTGGGGGCTTCCCACTCTTTTCTTTTGCTCCATCTCTTCCTCTCCCTTACTTCATCTTTCTTCATATGGTTTTTGTATGTCCTCCATCTTTATAGGGAAAAGGCAGCAACAATTTACCCAATCTCTTTTTACTTCAAAGGTGCTATGCACAACTGTTTTGTTCAGTTTTTTCCCAGGCAAGAAGGAAGATTAAGGGGATGACAGTTATGAAAAAAATTGAGATTCTGGCTTTCGGCCTTTCTCTGGGTCATTTTATGTRGCTCTATATAATATGATTCAGAAGCATCCATTTCAGACCTAGCACAGCGAAGAGTAGTTTTACAAAAATTAAAAATAATTAGATATAAAACCAAAATATTTAGAGAGTAGAGAAAAGAAACAAAAATAGCACRATGGAGAAACTGTATAATAACTGACTTTTTTTTTAATATGAACTCAAACAAAGTGGATATTTCCTTCCCTTCTTTTTCTGTGGAGTTTGTCCAGACGCTACACCTTTTTGTAGAGCAGTAGGTTCTGACTCAAACTCTCCTTAACCCAGAATATTGACACACTTTTTTTTTGCAGCAAATAGTGATCAGTCCAGTCAGTGTTAACTTGGTGCAAACTTGCAAGACCTAAAACTGGTTGGAGTAGTCTCTAAAKGCAGTCACTAAAAACACGTTTTCAAAGCAAAATACTGAGTATRTTTGTTGGGAGTAAAGAATTAAAAGTAGAAGAATGGCAAGGAGGATGGTAGATTTGCTCAAGCAGCCTTGCAGCTGAGAATGCCAAGGCCTGGAGAATAACAGAAATCTTGTATTATGCCTACTSCTGTTTATCCTCTGTCTGCTTTGAAAAGTAGAATTTCAATGTAGAGATAATATAGGTGTTTACAGACACTTGGTAGCACTCTTACAAACAGGCTTGAGCTTCCATCTTGGGACAGAGATCAAAGCAGAGATCAGAAAAGCACAGAGGAAAGTCGCAGTGTGGTGGTAACTACACGTGCATGGGCCTTTGATAAAAAGGTGCCAATAGCAGGCCTGACACCCTGCCTAGGATTGGACTGAGCCTGATGGTGCCTACATCCTTGCTCTGTGTGTCTCTGAGGTGCTGTTTCAGGATCCTCCAGTCATCAAGGTAATGAAATAGATTTATTCTTAGGACTTCGGCTGTTGTTTTTTCATTGCCTGTAATCATGTGTGTGTGCAGATTCACACAATGTTCAAGGGAAGAGGAGTACACATCCAGAAAGAATTTTCAGTAGGACAGATGCAATATGTCATACACTGCACAAAGACTGGAAAGGTCTGGCTTCTTCTGATTAAGCACCTATCACTGTAGTCTTTGAGCCTCACCCCAACAAGTGGTTTTCACCCACTTCAGAGTTCTTTGTTTCAGCATTGTTAAAAACCAGTGTCTGAGATCAGGAACTCAACTGCAGCACAAACAACGATCTGCCTGGGAAAGGCAGTTTGACAATATA
>QVAJ01000054.1:1636690-1646739 GCA_003546035.1 Mixornis gularis
TTTTTTTTCCTTTCTTCTTATTAAATTGTATTTTCTGACTTGGAGCCTCTCACTTGTTTTGTTTTCAAACCACTACAATTGACAAGATTGTACTTTGGAAAATTATTGAATAAACTCTAATGCAGGAAAATGAACATTAASGTTATTGAAAATAAGAATAAAGAAAATTCTTAGAAATGCTTCTTATTCTTAATAGTTGGTCTGCACAAGGAGAGTCTTATTTGGGTATGAACTGATTGTATGATGCAGCTTTAGTTCTCTCAGAGAACACAAATTCAAACCTTCAAGAATAAATTTTCTGCCAGAAAAAGAGTTTAAACCTGGGATTATATTATATATGTATCTGCTTAAATTCTTATTTGAGAGGGCTTTCCTGCGCAGACAAGACTTTTGTGAAAAAGTTTTAAATTTAAACTTCTGTCCTATTTCATAAGATACAGCCTTTTCCTTTATGTCAAAGACAGTGTAGTAAGGCAAATTATTATTCCAGTTGTTCTGTTTTATATACAGTTTCAGAGTTATTAGGACAACATGTTGACTGCTCTTCTTTTCAGTCAATTGAATAATGCAGCAAAGAAGACAGCATTAAAGTATTGCAGTGATTTTCTAAAAACAAAGTAAGAAAAACAAAAAATAAATTTGAAAACAGCCTGCAGTGTCCCTGTCTCAAGGGTCTTGAGTCTTAGATTGAATCAGAAAAGTAGAAACAGATCTGATGGGATGATTACCCAATGGCTTTTGTGGAGTAAAAATATTAAACAGGAAATTACATTTACCTATGTTCTTTTCACATCACATCTGGGTCTGAAATGAGGATTGTTCTCAAGAATGGGAGCAAAATCTCTTAAACAGTTTATGTAAAGTCTTGGTGATGCAAATATGTTCCATATGTGTTCAAGTGTCTTCTTTGGGAATCATTCACACTATCATTCACAATGCCATCGACTCCAGAATTGACTGTTCACGTTCATCATATAAATTGAGATAGCGGATCTAAATGTGGATGAATGGGACATATCCATATACCAACTCTAGATTCTTTTCTGCATTAATGTAAAATGCACGAAGTTCTATTCTTATGTGTGAGCACTTCACTTTTCAGCAGATGGCACTGTATAGTACATCCTACTGTGCTTTGCACTTTGCTTAAAATACCCTTTTGCCAACTTGACTTGGAAAACATGTTAAGTGTGACACAGAAAATCTTTGGATGATCTGCAAAAACAGGAAACATTCTGACCATGTTAAGGAGGAATAGCACAAGGTTCCCATCCCACCAGAGGCAGAAAATTCCACTCCATACACATTGTTTGTTCTGCCATAAAAATATACTTTACAATTTTTTAGTCCTCTGCCTCTCTACAGAAACTGTTGGCTAGAGTTGGACATAAGTAAACAAGAATCACTTTTCTAATTCCTCACATGCTTGAAAAATGTTTACTCTCTTAAAAGATATTTTCTCTTACAACCATCCATGAGTACTGGAGACTGAGATTTTGGACCCTAGGAAACATCTACCTGGAGGAAGAYWRTATATTGTCAAACTGCCTTTCCCAGGCAGATCGTTGTTTGTGCTGCAGTTGAGTTCTTAATCTCAGACACCTGTATTTAAATACTCAGTGGAAAACTTTCTCAGCATGTACAACTACTCAGAATAGTACCTGTGTAATAAAGGAGGGTGATTTCAGTAAGGGGGCTTTGGATGTGGGGAACTCTGGCAGAAAAACTCAAATTTATTCAAATACTTTTTGGGGCTATGTAGCCCTCCATTAAAAAACAAAATACCAAAAAAGTAACAATACTTCTGAACTATACCCTGCTTTCTTYTTTGTTGAGCATTTAGAAAGTCTGTGGATTACTAGGAGGTCCTCAGAAGTTTTTGAAATCACCACACCAAGCCTTGCACTTGGTAGCTAAAATTAACTTAGGACCAAAATATGAAAACACTAAGCCTTGAAGATTGGCATGGTTGTTTGGCTTCTTTATGGTTAAGAGGGAACTGGGATGAAAAAAAAAGTGTTTGAATTCTGGTTGTAAGTAAAAGATTATCAAAACAGGTTTTGTTTAACTTCCATCCACTAAAAYAACCCCAAGCTTTCCTCTGTTTTTCTATCTTCATTGCTGACTCACTCATTTACTATTARGAAACTGGTTGAGGAAATGTCTTTTACACATTTATTTACATCTTTTGGGTCCATAGACCTCTTGACTGAATAGTTTSAAACAGGCTTGGAAGGAAAAAGTAATGATCATGTCTTGGAATTTTAGCTTTTTTGTTTTTCAGATCCTGTGCTGCTTTAGTATAGAACTCTAAAGCTCCATAGCCTGTTAGTTACTGTCTTCCCATTTTATTCAGACAAAACAATTCTTGTCTGGGCTGAAACTCAAGAACACCTTACTATCTCRGGCCTCAAAAAGTGTAAACGAAAAGTGAGTCAGGGTTAACTAGTGATATGTAAATAGACAAAACTTATAATTGTCTAAAAATCTCGTGACCATCGTCCATCTTGGGTGTAGCCTCTCTTGGAGCCTTTTGACTGCCCAAGATGTACCTATTTAAGGCCTTTAATAAATATCTAGTTTTATTTTCTTAATCTTGTCTAGCCTCTTTTCTAGGTAGCCACTCCAACAGCACCATAATTTTTCCAGGAGTTATAGCTCTTATTGTGACTCTGAACCTGGATGAATGCTGGCAGTAGTATTTGGTCTGTGTTTCAGGAGCAGATTTGAAACTACTCTAGCATGGGCTGCAGGCAGCAATGACAAAAAGGATGGTCTATATAAACAAAATGCTGCAGCCTCTCCCKTCCGCTTCTCACTATCTGAATGTACAGAAGTGAGTTTTGGAATTAGATTCTGCATGTGGAACTTCAAGAGCTCTCATCTAATCTGCAAGCTTGTATGTTTCATAGCAGCTTAGAGTCTGGCCTCTAATATTGTGCAGTCTTTTTTTTTCAGTGACTTTTGCTTTCATGAAAACATGAATAAGTGTATATGCATTTTATATACTTATTTATATATACCTCCCTATACATGTAGAGCTATTTATACCTGTATATAAAGAATCCCTTTCACTCTTTATATCGATAGTACAAATAATTGTACACCAGAGTAGGCGTTACAGTATTATTTTGATAGGAAATCCAGTACATAAAAATGTCATTATTCCATTTGGAATCTGAAGGAAGATTCCATATTTCCCAGGAAAAGGCAAAAAGTGGTGGATGAACACAGGAAAAACTTCTGCTCTTTCCTACCAACTGATATTGAAAGGCCTTAATTTTACCACAGTATGCATTTTATTCTGTGTAGTGGAAAGACGCAAACCAGACTTGTTTTTCTCCTGTAACACCAAACGAGGCTTGTTTTTTCTCCTGTAACAGCAGTGAGACCTGTAGATGTACAGTAACCATCCCTGCACCAGCACTCCTGGGGCCAGGACACTTCTTAGCAAAGGTTCTCCAGTTTGGACAACAAACCATAACTCACACAAGTTTGCCAGTGTTTCTTGGCCAACAAGGGACTGGCAGAAAGGGGGAGATTTCTAATGCTAGACTACACAAACTCAGAAAAGAATACCCAAATACTGCTGTAGCCTGAAACTATCGTATTAACAAAAATGTTAGTTCARTTGCATTTTTCACAACCTTTATACAATTGTGGTAAATAAAATTAGCATTTTTTCAACTCTGTGGTCAGTAAACCAGAATGATGTAGAACGTAGTTCCATGAATACTGTAGACAAGGTAATTAGTCAGCAATCTGGTCCCTTTTTCTGTATTGTTGAAACATCATTCTCCAAAGTAGTACTATTGCTGCAGGTAATATAAATTTTAAAAACACCATTCTTCAAAGGCATGGTTGTTGCACTGCAAATGATGTGCACTTTTACACTGTATACATTGCCTGTCAGTGCTCTGTACAGCAACAGGTAGGGTGTACACCATGGCATTTAGAGATGAGTGCCTTCTCATAGATTCCTATCCTCAGAGAAGCCAACACTATCAATTCTATGTGACTGAGATAGATCTACGTGTGACTAAACATCTGCTTGTACGAACAGCAAAAATAAATTCCTTGTGTCACCTGGGCATATCTGCAAAATACATAAGGCTTTGCACGAGGGTGTAACTGTTGGGATTGTTTGTGATCGACTTGCATACAAAGTTGTCTGATTTTGCAATTGCACTAGTTTCACCTCTATATACAGTGTGTGAGTACAATGTCAAGACACACCTTCGTGTTTGTGTTTAAAAACATAATCTAAAATAGTAGTGTATGAGCTCCATATTAAAATCATATTTAAAAGCTTTAAAATACATGCAAAAATGCTCACAAAACACTGATTTTTTTAATCTTTCTCATGTATAATCTCTCTCTTAATCTCTGTTCATGTATAAGCAATATAAGACACTTACATTAAAGAAAMCAAATCTACTTGTAGACCAATATAGTTTGATTCTTGTTGATCTTGTACTATCTTTTTCAAATAAACACTTTTTTGCTTATTTTCTAAAATTAATTTTACATTTTAACTAAACATGGGCTTAATACTTGGGAAGACTCCATGTGGTGTGTGTAACCAAACTTGAGCATGGCAACTTCTATAGGGAGATTTTTCTGACAGCCCTGTAAAAATATGCTGAGATCTTCTTGACTGGACTTTTTTCAGATAATCATAGGGACATTCTCTACTGGTTTTAGACCAGCTTCAGTTAAACATAGAACATGAAATTAAATTAGTTTCATATTAGATTAGCTGTGTGTAGACAAAAAAGACWACTTTTATTAAATTTTAGAAAAGAGCTGATAAAAAGCTAATGATATAACAATTTTGTTTATGCTAGTAAAGCCTCTACAGCAATCATTCACCTATTTTTAGTAAGAATTTTATAGGATTCTGTCACTTGTAGAATCCATAGGAAAAAGACACCTACTTGCAAGTCTATAATATGGGGCCAGAGCTGTAACAATACGGCATTTCAATGCACTATTTTATTCTAGAATTCTGGATTTTAATGATGGGCATCCCTATAGAAAACTGATTTGTATTGTTCATTAATCCTTAAAGCAGGCAGCTCACAGGCTAGTTAATGTGAAGTGTGTCACCTTGTCAACTAAGTCCTGAGATTTGGAAGCAGTGAGGAGTAATTCAGCAATACCCTGGAGTGCTCATGGGATGAAACAAATTAATTTTCAGTAGGCCAACAATTTTTTTTCTTAATCAAGATAACTATTAAATACATGTGATTATTTTATTCACTTCTCCACATTGCTGGACAAATGGGAAGCCAAAGTTTTCTCCTAGCAAGTGTGTACTACGTCCAAGGGAAAGTAAAGTAGATTAGCCTGTACAGTATTGCTGCAATTAGACGTCTAGTATTACCTCAATGTAATTTAAAAATTTGGTAATCTCTAGATTATGCTGCAGACACTTCCAATGGCAATGGGAAGGCATCCCTAGAGCTACAGTGTATTAATGTATCCCTCCACACAGCCATGGACTCCACAGTCTGTTTCTAAGTCATTTAAGCTATAACTAGAGGTTATTTATGCAGATTACTTACCAGTAACCTTAATTTAACCCTTATTTTAAATATATTTACCATTAAACATCAAAAATTCAAGTAATAATTCTGGTTCAAATGTAAAAAGAAAATGGAGAAAGTGGAGAAAATCTCTTTTATGCATCAAGGAAAAAAATGTGCAAATAAAGACCAAGATTAGTCTGTCCCTAAAAAGAACAAGCAATAAAGTAGTTGTTTCTAATCACTGAGGAAAATGGCTTCCTTCCTTTCTTACTTTCATTTTCCATGTGCAAACTTCTAAACAGTTGTTTTGCCTCGTGACTAAAATCCTACAGGGACAGTTTTTTTTACTGAAGGATTGTAAATGAAACGTGTAGCAAGCACTGGTTATTTGAATCACTTATCTGCCAACAATGATTAAGAATTAAAATTTTGTTTTTAAATATCTGTGTTTCTAGGATTTATGACTAAAAGGAGATCCTTTCAAACCCAAACAGAAAGTTAAGAGAAGAAATAACCTTCACTACCAACATCTGTGTAGAGAACCTGAGTTCCCTTTTATGAATAGGCTGCTAACTCTGTAACTTAATGATGAATATTTAAATGTCAAGATTAACAATTTTATCTGAAGTATTCAACTACATTCTTCTCCACTGATGCTGAATTTAATAAGAACTGAAAATTTAATTAGTGCCTGCCRTAGCTTGATCAACTGATGAAAGTGGTTATATGGTTTGTTTACTTATGACAAGAGGGAACTGGGGCTGGTGATTGAGGAGATTCTGTCTACTATTGTGTTCCTTAATATCAACAAACGTGTATGTTTATACCGTGACTCCAATGTATCGAGACACCAGTAACAGAATGGTGTTTCTAACATGCGTATGAGACATGCAAGACATGAAAGAAGGTGATTGTAGACAAAGCGAGAAAATAATGTCCCAAAYGTTAGGTTTGTTCTATTTACTCCTAAGCAACCACTGAAAGATGGCTGGATAGACAGTGTAGCTTTATGCTGAAAGCATCAGTCATTTCAGTTTCAAATCCCAATTTTTATCTCTTTTTAGATAAGAGAATGCTCAACTTTTTTCCCCCTCTGCTATGACATTTCTGAATCTTCACCCCTAGCAACTCCTCATTTGTATCCTTACTAGCTTCGATTGCTTAATTCTTTCACTCATTGTCACTTTTCAGTTAATGAAAGTCTTAGAAAGCTTAATTCATTTGAATTTGCTACAGAATTTAGAGCTAACAAAGGGATGTGGGCAGTGCTGCACTCTTTAAAAATCCTACATACAGCGAAGTACACAATGTTTTGGTYACAGGAAAGCAGTCCAATATTAACCCCTATATGGTTTAATTTCAGGTTTAGCACTTGTGTTGCCATGCCCAGAAAACTCATAGCCTGCCATTACACTGCTTAGTTTGCAGCCGCATCAGCAGCTCCAAAATGGTGGCCAACACGCAGTGAGTGAGATGCCAGCCACTTCAAAGAAGTAAACGTCCTGGCAGGAGACTTTGCTGTCAGTGGTGACACTTATGCACTGGAGACTGCAGGTGGTAGGAATATCTGTCCTGGGGAGGGAAATAAAAAATTACAAAATAGGCCAAAGAGAGTGCTGTAGCTCTGATAGAAGAGCAGACCTTAGCACAATTTTAAATGACGTAGGGTATGGATTTTATTAGCTCTGTTTACATTCCTCAGAGTTTGAGGAATGATCCATGGAAGAAGCTGGTCAATGCTAGACAAGAAAAGGCAAGGTGTAGAAGGACTTTTTTGTAAAGCCAGCAGATGATGTTGCATATGTTTTAAAGGAATATGAAGTACAATAATAAAAATAGAGCAATTTTTCTTTATAAGAACAGTTTTAAACTTATCTTTTAATATTTTTTAATTTCTCACAGTTTGTTGTTTCCATTTTTGGGTTTTATTTTTGGCATGTTCTCACATCAAGAATATTAAACTAATTCAAGGAAAAATCTAAATGTCTTAATGAAATTAYCTCTGTTGAATTCAAATCAATGGTAAAAAAAAACACTAACAACTAGGAGCAGATCAGGCCTAGGGAATTTGAACAGATACATTTCAGTGAAAGCCATGACTAAAAAGATGCCTGTTCTTAGCAATTCCCACACACACTCCCCCTTTTAGAGTCAATCATTCAAAACAAATTTTGCATACTTTTCATGTGTTTCAGTGCCTGCCACGGACAGAAATAGATAATGGATGAAACCACCATCTGATGAATATTGTCCATAGATTATCACAAGCAACTGACTTAAATAAGAATGATGTTTGTACATGAAGATTTTTTTCCTTGCAGAATGTGATCTGTGTAATAAAAAGAATCATGTAATAAATTATGAGATTTGAAGATGAGAAAACACAACAGGAATGGAGTGGCAGGTTCATAGATCTTGAATTACTTGCCCTGTATAAGCACAGAAGTCACACAGATTCTGAACAAATTTATCATGTCCTCACTGTTTTCTTTATTTGGAAGCACTGTAATTAGTACCTCTATTTCAGCATAAAATAATTCAACTACCTTTATTCACAGCCCAACARGTAATGTGTAATCCCCCAGGGCCAGAGTGGGGAGGCATGGATGAGAACATCCCACAGATGCGAAGCAGAGGACARCCTAAAGGTAGTAGAAGTTTTCCTTTTGAAGGTACTGACAGAGATATCTCCTAATCTATAGTCTCTGGAGCATTTGTGCTCTACAGACCAGAGCTTGTACTTGTCCTCTCAAATGTCATGTGAAAAGTAGCTCAGAGGCTGAGCAATTTTGGAGGCAGATCTGTATGGATGAAGTGTCTGGCCATAGCATGGAAACAACATACTCCAGGGAAAAATTATGTTAAATTAGTTCATCTCCTACTGTTCCTTAAACTGGGATTTAGCCTCCCTGTTTTCTCTTCTGGGAAAATGTAAAGATTCAGTTTTCATAATTAAAAAATCAATATTTGACAAGAGCTATCTGGTATTTGATTCTGTGTGCTTTCTCTCTTACTTAGCAAGATATTTGCTCACAGAATCATAAAAACATTAAGTAATCACATATAAGATTGCTAATGGCATGTACTTTGTTAAACAAATGAAGTATAAGATTAATTTAGTCCTCTGGACAGAGCACCAATTTTTGTGGATACTGCAAGAAAGCCCAAGAAAGATCCTTATCCATTGCTCCTTGTGGCAATCACTGAAGATGAGTTTAAATTTTGATTATTTTGATTTCTTTTAACTGTTTTTTATAAGTGGCTTGGCAGTAAGAATACTGCTTGAAAATGTTTATGGATTTTATCATGTAACATCAAAACATATGCACAACCCTTTGCAAGAAGGGTGACTTGAAGTTTGGCAGACATGAAGTATGTGCATTTAGGCTGATGAATACCAATGTATATATTTTTAAATCAAGGCAACTTTAAAAATATTTTTAAAATAATGAAAATAATAAAAATTATATATGGTATGAGTTCAGTACAGGTTTGGCACGTTGACAGCTAAATTCTTTGAATGTTTTATCTGCAGCAGTATGCTCTATAACGGATGAATATTTTATTCTGATGAGAATGTGCATCCAACTACTCTACAAAGAGTCTGACTACATTTACCTAGGAATGATAGAGGATATTTGTGTGGCACATATAATCTTAATGAGTATTGTTCTAGTGTATATTACAAAAATGCATTCATTATTCTCATTCAGATTCACTCAGAAGCTACTCAAAAAATGCTCAAGACAACATTAACAAATTAATAACTTTGTAGAAGCTATCACAGGGTTTCTATCCCTGAGAATAAATAAGGGCTAAGATAAAAAATGGTATGAGAAAAACTAAAAAAAATACTGACTAGTTGCATATCCACTGAGTACCATACATTTTATTAATTCAGTGAGGTAAAAAGTTTGGGGAAGATTAGACAGGTAAACCTGACCCACCTGGAGTTTCTCTTTAGAAATTTATGAAAGGGACTTCCTCACAAAACATTAGTTCCTAATGCAYAGAGAAAAGGTTTAGTTGACTAGATGATTACTGAATGTAAGTAAGGGGGATGCAGTACAGAGGCTTCTTCTGTCTCTTCAAGCTACCTAAGGTTCTCAGTGTGCTGGGCCCCCCAAATACCTTCTCAAAGTGCTTAGCCGAGAGGAGAAGGGAGATTGAAAGAATATGGAAAGTGTAAAGGCAGATTCACAATATCCCAAGAAAACAGTGGATGGGCAAGGAGAAAGAAGTGACTCAGTCAGGTATCCACAGCTGAGGTGATTCTCAAAAGAAGAGCCTGCATATTGCTCATTTCAGAAATGAGGAGATGGATAACTATACTTTTTTCACACCAAAAAAACCCACATAGACCGTGCAATAAAACAACAAAAACATACAAACAACAAAAGACTAAGATGGTGTCCTAGGCTGACTATGGTGCCTGTGTCCCCAGTCGTCTGTTCTGTGTGTGCTGTGTGTTCTGTACCTTTAAGACTGGTTCTGAGAGTGAGCAGGGAAAGAAGAAGC
>QVAJ01000054.1:1647009-1715771 GCA_003546035.1 Mixornis gularis
TCTCAGTTTTGCCATCTCTCTTCGGACCAGCGAGAGGTTTTATTGTTTCATATTATTCATTCCTTATGCTTGTGGGCAGTTTGTTTGTTAAATAAATAGTTTCTTCCACTTTTTCTCTGAGGAAGTTCTTTTCCCAGACCAACTGGAGGGAGGGGCCATTTAGGTTTGCTCTCCAGAGGAACCCCATTCRGAGGTTTCCTCCCARATTTGCCCTAAACCAGGRCAGATGGGGGTTAAAGATGGGCATAAGGAGTATATGGACCAGCTGTGATGGGATGTCCCTGAGTATGTACGGCAGCTTAGCCCAGGCTCTGGTCCTTCAATGAAGAAACTCATCAAGCAGAAGGAAGAAGGTTTTTGCACCTCTGGAAGCAAAGTCTGAGAACCCACAGGAAGGGTCAGCTCTAGAGATAGCACTGTGATTAAATCTATCATCACATGTTGTCAGAAACAAAATTACCTGAGCAATCTGAATTCTGGTATTAACTAAATTTTAAATATTTGACTTTGCAATTTATTTTGACTTGCAATTTTGACTTTCATTCCTTTTAAAGTCATTTTGGCCTATTTGGCAAAATACTGAAGAGATGTGTGCATGTTTCTAGTTAGGATGCAGTTATAGAGGATATAGTTGCCATGGATTGTGTAAATAAATCCTATTTTTCAGAACCGTATAAACAAAAAATCTTCCCCATTAATTTCCTTGACAAACAAGCTTGTCATTTTACCAGGGTTTGGGGTTTTAATATTTGTTAGGGCTGCATGCAATAGTACTATAAGAAACGCCCTCATTTTTTCTCATTCTTGAACAATTATATGCCCACAGTATTACTCTTTGAGCACTGCAGAAATGTACATAAATTCTCACTGACTCTAATGGAGGTGGAATCTAAGAGAGCTAAATTGTGCACAATTCCGTTTCAAGTTACAGTTTCATTCTTGTTCAGTTGCTCCAGCTGCCTATTGTAAAATGAAAATAACTTGCAAAAGTGAAGAAATAGAGAACCATTCATGGTTCTTTTTTTATTCTCCTATGATTTAAAAAGGGAGATGTGTTTCATTTAAATTAAGCATAAAAATTCTCTTGAAGGATAAACATATTCAAGGGAAGCAACAGCTAAACTGCATTGTAAAATCTGTCTAGATGCTGCAGAAAAGGTGTGCAGTGTATGTACAAATGGAAATATCTGAAGGGTTATAGAAGGTCCAAAAGCCCAATTCTTATCTTCTCATTAATATTTAATGTGGAATTTGAACTCCAGAAGTTCCTCCTTAATTCAGATGCATTAGGATCTTGTTTTGGAATAGAGATCATTTTGTCTAATGGTGAAGTCATCATATGAAATTAGTGACACAGAAACAAGGCAAATTTTTGTCAGTTTCTTCTTTTTAAAAGCAGAAGTCGTTTGAAAATCACAAATAGATTTGACACAATTGGAAGCTGCAGAACTTTTAAAATTTCCTCTTGATATCTGTCATTATTTAAATTGTATTTACACTTGTTCATAAAACAAGAACTGATATTCTGTATTGCAGATGGTTCTGTTCTGTAGTGTGTTATTCTTCATAAAAAATGGTAATAATTAATCCCTGAAACAGTCTGAGTGTTTGTTTCCACATCTGATTCAAACAAGAAAGCTGCCTCTGCTGTGGTAAGAATACAAGGGTGACTGTTTCAGTTCCTGGAAGAGAAGGGAAGGTGAGACAATGAAAATAGGGATAGTTTCAGGTGATGTGAGAATCAGCCACTGCCCAGGAGGAACACTTAATACAATACAATACAATTGTTGGGTAGGCAGTATGAAAAGTATGAAAAAGTAGTATGAAAAGCAGCAAGGACAGGGTAGGAGAGCAAAAAATCCTTGAACTAATTCTGCTCTTTTTGCCAGCAATGAAGACACTGATAATTAAGTGCTCTTGGACTGTTCCTTAAACTTGCTAAAAAATTTGCTGACACTATTACACAAAAAGCAGCAACTTTTCAATGGCAGAAGCAAGGATGCCTTTTCACTTGGTAGACAGATTCTGTGCATAAAATAATATTCTAACTTCTTGGTCCACCATAAAATATCATTTTAGTCAACATAATTGCACTCAATAAAAYTTGTCTTCTCTCAGAAAATATTGTAGCACACAGAAACATAGAAGTCAAAAACACATAGAAGTGAAAAACTCTTCTCATTTGTCCTTCATTACAACATTCATCCTCTTTTAGGAATCTCCAAATTAATAATTATTACTAAAAGTCAACTTTCTTATGAAGTACAGTAATATTTCTTTATATTTGACACAACTGCATTGAAATTAATTCTCCTGCTTGTACCAGCTATATATGTGAAAACCTGTGTGTATTTATGTACATACACGTGTGTCTTTGTGGGATGCACCAGTAGCAGAGAATAACACTGATGGCTTCAGCACATATCAGTGCATTTATTCTTCTGTTGTCTTATATTTATAAGCTACAGTATGCCTTTATTTCAAGGTATAAAATATTGATTCAGGCTGCATGTGCAGAGAAGCTTTTTATAGGTCATTGGGACAGAGAAAATACTGCCTTTTCCTCGTGTCTCATAGCAATATATCTTGCATATAGTTCAGTTCTGGAAATCTATGTTTTGATATGTCTGAGGATACCAGTTATAATATACTTTTGAAAATAGTTCTCATGATTACATGAGTATCACTATCCATTTTGTCATCTGTCACATCTAAAGATCCACAATATCATACTAAAATATGCTACAGCCCAGGATTGATGTACTTTGTTTTAGCCTGTTGACATGAAATACTTTCTTCTAGCTGCTGCAAATGTGTTAGTTATTTATAGATACTGAAATTTACAAAGAGTCTGTGTTTGAGGCAAACCATGTAGAAAGAAAAAGAATGTATGTTTGTTTTATGTAAATATGTATATGTGTTGTCAATGTTAGGTGTAGATTCAAGGGGAAAATGAAAATTCAAATCAACTAGATACTATCCCAGTCATTTTTAATCCCACTGCTAGCCACTTTCTTTGCTTTGAAAAGGTCTGAAGGCTTTTAGAATGGGTCGCTGATGTCTACCCAGTAGAGGTGAAAATGAAAACTTATTGTTGCAAATATAACCCTAGAAATCTTGGGTTTATATTTGTTCATATATCCAACTGGATTTCTATGGGAAGAGTGGACAATAGCAGTTGTAATGAAGACGAACAGAATTAGGACTTATTTAGACACTGGGGGATGATACACAAAACTAAATCAGTGTTATTCATAGTGGCATTTATGTGCCAGATTTATGAGATGTAGGAGTCTATYCCCATTACATGCTAGATGCTTTGTTTAAGGTGGGTGAAGAGGATCCTAATTTTCATCCCAGATGAATTTCCCTTTACWAACAGTATAAGTTCTTCCTCTCACTGTGCCACTTTTCTGTATCACATCTCCATTCTCATAGAGTGATAATGAGATTTTGAGTTAAGGTTTAAAGAGGCTAGAGCTGTAGTGGTTTAAATATTTGTGCAAATTCCTATTACATTTATATATCATTTGCCAACAATAAATAGAACTGTTTTAAGATACCACCACCAAAGGGCTCTTTGCTGTTAGGCAAATTGTGAGGCAAACAGTCAATCTGGATTTTTGAAGAGTTAGGARGTTTAGCCTCAGGAAAGAGCTATTTTACATCTACCAGCTATTCGAATCATGGCATTTCAATCCCAGTTCCTTCCTACTGCTAAATCAGCACATAGCCCAAAAACAGAGCTCACCATAACAAGATAATGTCATCAACACTGTGTAGAAAAAACAGCAAACTTGTACTTTGCAAAAAAAGGTGTAAATATAACTATCCCCATTTAAGATTATKAACATCTCAGCAGTTTTTTATTCCTCTGCAAAATGTTTCTGACTTCATTTAATAATATTATCCACTTCCTGTTTGCAGTTACAAAAATGTATTGGCTTTTTGGCAAAAAATAATAAAAAAAAACAAACCGGGGGTGGGGGCGTGATGGGTTTTAATAGCTCTGACAATATGACTAAAACATATCAAGTTAGGAATTCATAAGACTTCATGAGTTCCCTTGCCTGAGCCATGGCAGCACATGCATGGGTAACAAAACATTCATAAGGTCCTTTCAAATGCTGCAAAAAATAGTATGTGACACATTTATTGTTTTCCAGTGTTCTTTTGAACACTACAATGAATCAATATTCCAAGACAGTGCAAAAAGATTTATTGGCTATTGCCCTCTATAAAAAAGTAAGATCTCTAGGGGGAAGAAAGAAAAAAAAAATTAAAAGAAAGGATAATTTTTCCCAGTGTAAACTCCAGGTAAGAAGTGTTGAATCTCAGCAGTAAAATTCATGAGWTTTGTGAAGCACTGCTGAATGAAAACTTCCACACAAACTTCTGAAATATAGGATTATATGCCTTATTTAAAAATTCATAGACAATTAAAAAACTGAAAGAGCTGAGATGTAAGCTGAGCAGTATGCATTTGCTTGTGTCTTTTTGTCTAAGCCACTTACTACATTTTTTGCTACATAATGTTTTTTCTAAGCACACCTATAYCTATCAAGAAAAAGTATTAGAGCTGATCACTGCAATTTTTTTTAATGTGGTATTTTTACGTGACACCCACTCACAGGATTACAATTTCTTTTTTTACACACACAATAATATTTAACTGCTTGATGGAATGATATTATCACCTAATAGGCTTCAGCAYGAATATGTGCCAGAAACTCTAGTATTTTCCCATCCTTTATGGACAAGCCCAAGAAGAGCTTTGAAGTCCTGTCACTGAGGGTGGTGAATAATTTAATAAAGCTGTAATTTCAAATATGCACCTTTATCCAGAAAAATTCTTGAACTTATGTTTAATTATAAGTGTAGGTATATTGGCTCCTGCAGAACTATTCATGTTCCTCATTCCTTTGCTGTTTTAGGTCCAAACAGCAAAACACACTATAATCAAATTAAAGGCTATCTTGCCATTGTTGGCACAGTTTTAAACAAGAGGTGATGTTTGGGCAGTCCCACCTCACAGTCTACCCCGGAAACATTTTTCTTCGTGGACTATACAGACCTTTTCAATTTACAACCCCTGGCACTGGCACAGTTACTGAAGTGAAMAAAAAACCCTTATGCAAGTGACTGGAAATCCATTCTCTCATCCCTATTTTCTCTGTATCTTCTGTTTTGTGAGGAAAAGGCTGCATTTGTGTTAAATAAGAGTGTTCCTAGACATTTGTTTCCTTTCCTTACTTAATGCTGGCCCAGGAATAGTGAAGCATTCCTTTATGAGACACATATRGGGATGACTATATTGGACTAGACAAAACACAGTAAGAAAAACCCAACCATACATTTTTACCTCTCTGCAGTACTGTCCCCTCCTTYGACTATCAAAGTCTGAATCATCCTATTGTCCAGGACTGAGTATTCATCCCTCTTATAACAACTTAAATACAAATATATTGTCAGTGTTGCCTTGTACCGGTTATTTTCAGCCCCTTTCTGTTTCAAGAGTGGAGAGCTCAGTTACCAGAATAAGGAAGAACTGGATATATAGGTATTTCCAGAAGAAATCAGTTGTTATTTTAATGCCCTGGAATGCCTTTTTTCCAAGAYATTTTTGTTAACATTCATGAAGTGCAATGACTATAAAAGAAGATATTAGAAACAAATAACAAACAAAACAAARCAGAAAAGGAATTTAGCAAGTTTTCCCTCAATACCTAGATCTGATCTATCTAAAACTTGATAGTTGTAGGACAGGATGTTTCCCTATGATCCAAAATTGATGTAAAATTCTTTTGAAGAAATWTTTTTTTGTTTGTTTTTTATAAACCATCTTTTATACGGTTGCTGTCTTCCTTCTGACATGTCTCTGTAGCTTTTGTGAGTTAGCTTGTGAACTAATTTAAACCTAGAAATATAAAYGTATTTTTAAAAATTGTCCCACAATGACAAGCAGACTAATCATTTTGCATTCTAGCTTTTGTGAGGGGGGATAAAATTGCTATATAACATTTTAGATTAAAAAAAATACTCAGTATTAAATATTCAATATTAAATTCCTCAAATTTAAAAATAAATCTACAGCCTTTTTTCTAAAAATGCTTCTTTCAAGTACTGCTGATTTTCATTCAGGAGACACACTATGTAAGATAGTGTATTTATCAACCTATAGGAGAAAATGCTTTGAAAAATTAGTRATCTGTAGTATAGCCTATAATAGTTTTTATGTTATTGGGCAAATACATCAGGGAAAGGTGTTCATTTTTGGACAATCCTCCACTTTCTCATTTTGAGGAATTGGGATGCTGACATCTGTCAGTGGCACTCCTGAAAACATTTGATTTCAGAGACATATTTCTGTTAAAACACTCTCAGGAGCTCTCCCCTTTTGCCCAATGAGCCCATGAAATACGTAAGATTATCAACATACATGACTTCAGATGGGGAAGACATAGTATGTCTAGACACAGGATAATCAGTTGATATCCTGCCATAAAAACACAATTGGAAAGGGGGTTTTTTTGCCTTTTCTCGTTAGTCCTTAATTTATTGCTCCTGCTGAAGTCTTCCCTTAATTTTAATTAGTTCATTTCTGGAAATATTATCCTTTCAAGAAAATGATAGGAGCAAAGGGTTGCACATACAATAATTGCCTAAGCGCCTAAGGAGGAAGATGTGAGATGAAAACTTCCTTTGCTGTTGTGTGTTCTTCCAGCAGATAAGCACATAGTGGTGACCTGACTTCAAGGATCATCCCTTACTCTGCTTTCAGAGAGAACAGAGGCTCTGCGAGTGAAATGATTGTGATGTACTGGGATACAATAATGACACAACCAGGAACAAATCTCACAGTTGGTCACACATGGCACAAAACCACAGCAGAGTCTTCATGGTTTCTTTTTKTTTGTTTGTTTTTTTTAAGTGTTTTTTGGCATGCCAGTCTTATTCAGTATACATCCTTAATTATTTCAGGGAGTAAATGTAGTAGTACTCATAAAGTGGGATACTTCTAATGGTTATTAATATTCAAGTAACTGTTAGAGGAGGGATATTTTTGCTGAAGAAGGAAGAGCTAAAATGTATTTGCCCTATGACTGGATCAGTTGAAATTTATTCCCTCTATGTTGCTAGTCATCACTCTCTCACCACTATTAAATCCTGGTAGTATCAAAATACTCTTAACAACCATCTTAGTTTTGTGGCTTCAAGTGCTAAGCCTTCCTGATACAGACTTCAGTTCCAGCACCTGATCTGCAAACTGACATATCTCAGCACCTCAGAGATCTAACATGACATCTCTAATCATCTTCTAGGTAGCAAGTACTGATGGTTGTAGTGATTGTGGCATCTGATATTAGCAGCCCTCTGGAAAGAAGGTAGCTTATAAATCATCTTTCAAAGGAACAAAATCAACAATGTGTTCCACAAAGAAATAATCAAACCCATGTATTTTTTAATGAAATAGACTGATTATGTGACAATTATTAAAACATGATGATTTATTTTGTCAATATATTCAAGTTAGGAAGCCCATTAAAGGACATTATATTTCAATAGCAATGGYTATAACTCCATGTGAGTCAGTAGAAATGAGAAGTTATTAAATRATGGTGTGTTGCTTACCCAAAAGTACTTCATAGCCTTGCTACTAAAGCAATTAGTAGCCAGCAGTAACTGGCATTTTATTAGAAAGACTGTGACTTAAACTTATGCTGAGATTGARCACTGTTGTTAAGTTTTCAGGATGCAATGCATGGAAAGAGTTTCCAACATSTGGAAAGAGACTGTCAATTTGCTCTGAGGGTGTTTCAGGCTGTATTTTGTGGGAATTGCTGAATCTAGCTGAGAGAGATGAAAAGCAATGTGTCTCRGAGTGATTTCCATTACCCAACCACAGCTTCACACAAAAGAGACACCATGTCTTAATTGATTATCCAGCCTTCTCCAGTAGTTAAATAGTTCATATGAGTTGCTCATATGAAAACATTCATCCCCATAGAAATTATGAATTTAAGACAGTTATGTAGGATGAGTTCCCTAAATACACTGGGCCATTGATTCCAGTGGGGTAAAGCCAAGTAAGAAACATAGAAACACCTTTTTTTGATTCACTTTCCAAAGAGGCTTGCTTTTTTCTAGTCTATCAGAAACATGAGTTACTGTAGCCATGCATCTCAAAACATTCATCCACCAATGAGTGGCTTATGATTGCTGCATGTCTACTTGTAAAAACATAAACAAATGTGCTCTTTGAAAAACACATGCAAAACCTTTCATATAATGACTGTTATAAAGACTGTTTTGAAAATCTTTTACAGGAAAGCCCTCTTCATCAACAGCTACAATAAATCTTTAACATTCACTGCAACATTAAAAAATGTCATTTGGGTGTGGAAGGTGAAGTGAGACCAGAAGTGGACAAAAGTTTGGTTTTCATGGGTRTAAAACAAAGGCAAGAATGCAATTTTCAAAGAAACATTATTTACGTTTTTCCTGAGCAAATGACATGATTAAATATTTGCCTTCATAATTGCAGTCAGATGTTGGCTATAGAAGGAAGTACATATAAAAAGGTGATTTTCTAAGCCTGCCTCAAAAAAGCTGATGCTGTGGATTTAAGCAATAAATRCATTAAAACCTCTACAGATCTTACAATATATTCAGAGCCTGAAGTTACTCAGCAAATTTATTTGATGAGTTAAGTGAGAGTATACCTTCTAATTTGTTTTCATTCTTAATTACCAATTTATTCTTTTGATTCATACACGGTAAATTTTATACCGTTGATTCCCTCTTGACCTTGCGCTTGTAACTGAATCCTGAGTTCTGGCTTGTGGCCCAGGAATATGTAGAAAATTGTTTATATTAGCAGCAAGCTGCCTTGAGCTGCAGTGCTTTGATTTAACGTTATAACTGTACTAAAAGTAGCATAGCTTTCCCATGTACTCTCTAGTCTGCTCAAATCCCTTGTCATTATAACAGATGTTTGGATTATTGTTCTGTAAACTATGTCAGAATTTCAACCTCTCATATCTGTTTATTATTCTCTGAGGGTGATATTACAAATGTTCTCATGCACAATTGATACAGCCTGTCTTTTTCCCATAAAAGTGCTAAGCAGAAAGTTTTCGCTAATCAGAGTAAACACTAGTTTTAGAAGGAAAAAAAAATGTTTTAAATCTCTTTTGAGAAATGTTTGTCTGGAAGTTGTGGATATCACTCCTTTTCACAGTATATACCAGAGGAGTGTGAGATAGTATTTGGATTACTTATTATAATAAAACAATATTTAGAAAATGAAAGTTTTAGGTTCTTGTATAAAGAAATAAAAGTGACATACAGTCGTTTAATTATTTTATCCTGAAGCCATAATAGCTCTCCTGTAATTTTACATTAGTAGTCTAATTGGCTGAGATTAGCTCAGTTTGTTAGAGCATAGTGCTAATAAACACCTAGGTTGTGGATTTGATCCTTCTGTGGGCTATTACTGTTGAACTTGGTGTTCCTTGTGGATCTCTTCCAGCTCAGAATATTCTGTGCTTCGTTAATTGTGTGCTAAGTTATAAATGCATGTTTGCTGAAAGAACATATTTAACCTTCTTGCTATAGACTATGAAATAATAATACTATAAGCTGATTATTAGAATCAGAGAGAGCAGAAGACTGAGATTTTTTGTAAAGATTTCAAGATTTAGAGGGAAGCAGCTTCTAGGAAAGCTTCCTCTTCTAGGGAAGATAAATTTTTGTAAAAATCCTCATTAGCTCCAAAAATAATACCCATTATTATGAAAAAAGGGGGTTTAATAATGTTTTTAAAGCTTGAAGTATTACTTTCCATCTGCATTTTAAATAATTATAGTAGATCTCTCATAGGCCTAGAATACATTTTCTGAGGTGACTTGATCCTGTTTGAGGTTGCCTAAATAACAGTCAAAAAATCCGTTACACTTTCTGTTCTCTCTCCGTTAATATACACATATGTATACAGGATGAACTTGGGCACACATTACACCAATAATAATTTTATGGTCTTACAAACAGGAAAATCAGTATTAAAAAAGACAACTAAATATTTTTCTGTGTTTGATAGTAATCCAGTCTACTATTCACCTTTCTAATTCTGTAAATATAAGCTAACGACCTCAACAGAGGTTCTGCATTCATACAGATAGAGGTTGTCTATGAAAATAATTTATTCCACTTGACATACTTATTTTTCCTTTTCTTTCCTCTCCTTTTTTTTTTTAATATATTCTGTTTATCATTAGGCTGTATTGTCATTGTCTGTCTGCTGTGGGGTGTTTTTTAAGGGTGATACGTATCTGTGGATAATATACTATTGGAATCCCTTACCGGCATGAAAAATGTCTCAGACCTAGAGAACAGTCTTCATACTTTAATAGAGTCAAAAAGAGGGTGCAATTTTAGGGTGCTCATGCAATTATCAACAAAAATGACCCTAGAGAAAAAAGGTGATGGTATTGCTGTTAATTACTTTACCTTAACAAGGGAATCCAGCTACACAGACAGTAGACTTCAAAGATTTTGCTGGAATCCCTACACATGTTATTTTTGCATTTGGGATAAAAAAAACAAGGTCAGCTTTGGAAATGATTAATGCCTTTTTACTGAAAGCTGTACCAAACGTCCTTGAGTTTAATCAAAACTATTTGTTTTTAGTCAGCTTTGCTGTTGTCTCTTTTACTCTTGTCCACTGATAGCTTGACATTAATGACATCATAAATCATGTGAAGTGGCGGCTGGGGTTTGGTAGCATTTCAAGTGTTTGTTGAGATGTCCTGGACTATTTGAGGAGCTGGTGTGAGGAAGGATATTGTGTTGATCTAAATCTTCAGTATGCTGCATTTTTCTGTTGTGAAAATCAAGTAACATGTGAATTAAAAATGTGGGCATTTTTCCAAAGGGCAATCTACACTTAAATGGTCAGCTTGTAGAAAATTAGTGTGTGATTATGTCCCCCACCATGTCAGTGGATTAGAAATCTTGTGCAACAGATGCATATATTGCACAAGGAAAATATCCTGGGTTTGTAAATTCCTTAGTCATTCCTTTTACATGGAGGCAGGGGCCTAAGCCCTTTCTCTGCCCATCCCTATGTGACACAGTCAGTCAGGTGCTGAGGGGTAAGCAGTTTGCATAAACCTGTCATTTTGAGGTGCTGCTCTTTTGTTTTGTATTTGTTGTTTTGGGSTTTTGGGCTTTTTGCTATAAATAGCAAAACACAAAACATGATCATTTTGAAAATGCTTTCTTTGAAAAATGTTTAGCTGTTAKCAGTTATGTGCAGAGATTTGAGTTGATCATTGTATGTTTTATAGTGTGTATCTGTATGGCTATATACTTAAGACATGCTTTTCATTATATTTCACTGTACTGTGAGGACAATGGAGAGCTCATCCTTTGAATGTTATTTATTCAGCTGGATTCTCAAACATGTAATTTGTAGACTATTATAGAAAGTATCTGTTCTGTTATCATCCCTAACCCTCACAAGTTTATTCATCATGAAAATTTGATTTCTTTGTGTCAAGGGACCTCCAGAAAGTTGGAAGATTTCTTTTGTTCAATCATTTAGAAGGATTTGCACTTGGTAATAATATCTAGTGCACGCTGCATAGAGAACAGAAATCATGGTATAGCATTCACATTTCAATTCAAAGATTTATTGTTAAACAAACCTGCTAAAGAATGTTTGTATCCCACTAAGTCAAACAAAAACATAAGCTTGAGCACTTACTTCAACTGTTTTATTTAAAGTCAACTGAGTAAATGTCAAGTGGTGTTGGTAGCGTGTCTGGGATACCAGTGTTACGTTTCTGAAGCCCATRTATGTGAAAAGATGGATATCCATCTCTCCTGGTAAGAGAAAAATCAAACTGCAGAAAATACACATCACACGTAGTTTTGGAGAAAAAAATCACAAGGCCTGTATCACTGAACATGTGACTTTCTTGGTGTCCAGGAAGCACCACAGGCACATTGATTGAGACTTCTCACTTCAGGAAATAAAAGGGGTATCTCTTTACACAATCTTATGTCTGTGTGGTTTTAAGTGACCTGAAAAATGAAATTTTAAAAAAAAAAGAACAAAAAATTAAACAAAAAAAATCTTTAATTACTCTTATTATATGCAAAGTCACCTGTAAGTGTCAGTCCAGTGAGCATCTTCCCATTGCTCACCAATGTTTCTCTCCTGTACAGAGATTTCTCTGGGAGCCAGGTGAGGGATGTTAAGCACTTCTGACTCTATGTCAGCCCRAGCCGCACTGCAGACCCTGTGCATACAGTGAATGATGGTAATTATAGTGAAGGATCTAGGGTATTATTTATTTCTCACTAGCAGACAGCACCTGACAGTCTTTGTATATCAAGTTGTTATTAAAATCCTATGTCTGGATGTTAAGCTGACTTATTTTACAACTAATCTTCTTTTACAACTAATCATGTACTATGTATAAAGTTTGGTAAGTAAATTCATCTAATTTGACAGGAGAGATATTAAAATGAAATAATTTATGTCATAAAATAAACCATAGTAACTTGTTTTTGTGATTGCCAAATGCAGTTCCATTACTACATTGGTGTAAACATCTTTTGAGTAATTCCAATCTTATATTAAGACTGGATTTGCATGATAGCACATAATTTTATTAGTTAYAGAATGCATTTTCTGAGGATTTTAAGTATAAATCTCTTCTGAATTATCATGCCACATGGAAAATAGGGACATACAGAAATCTTTACTGATGACTCCCATTCGGAAAGCATGTCATCTCTGCTTTTGCACTGTGCTGTGATGCTGATATACAGTAGAGCTCAAGCTGCGCTAGAAGAGAGAGAGGTCTGCTCTAGTTTCCTCCTCTGAACTGTGCTTGTGTTCCAGTCCGTTCGGGAAAACGTTGATTTCCTGAAGAATGCCTGTTGATAGAGGATAACTCATTATATAGCCAAGTGAAAACAATATGAATAGCATTTCATGAACACAAAAAATACATCGTTCTCCTTTGCTTTTAGGGTTGGGTTTTATCTAATTGCATGAACACATGGCAAGACAAAGAATGTGGCAGGGAGGTCCACATTTAAAAAAATATTACCCAGAGATAAGTATGCAAAACTTGGTGTTCAGATCTCAAAATAATAATGGCAGTCAATCATATCCAAAATGGTTTGGTGTACTTAAGCATTTGCAGTGGAAAAAATCTACTGAGGTTCATTTTCCCATCCTCCCATTCTCCTTTCCTTATCTTCTGGTCTTGGTTTGAAAAGCTTGCGCATGACAATACCTCTTCTTTTTCCTCTCCACTTCCTGCTATCAAACAATCGAAAATCAGTCCCACCCTGCAAGCCACAGAAAAGCCTTACTTACCAATTACAGATTTCAGTGGCAACACATGCCTACAAAGAGTTTTCACAAGCATGCAAGTCATGTCCAAAGAAGTACCRCAAGCTGCTCATCATATCTGTTTGTAATATCAGTGGTCTGTCTGTGTTCTCTCTCAACTTCACAGTTTATCACTTTTTAACTTCCTACCCCTGCCCTATTCACTGGCAGAAAACTGAAAACTTACATAAGATGTGAAAAGAGGCCGGAAATTACGCAAGCAGGTAAGTTGCAAATTGCTTAGAGTGTTTAGAAYGTTTACATCTTGACAAAAAAACTTCCTCGTGACTTACTTTCTTTTTTATTTTTTTTTTTTACTCATACTCTTTATTCCTGCATAACTGAATATAATAGGTAGAGAAGAGGACAAGATATCGCCTTAACCAATATCTTCTACCAGTAAGAAGCATCAATTGCTATTTTCTTAATGTTTTGTTTGAAGAAATAGTTAAATAAAACATATCAAATACCAGATCACATTAAAAAAATATGTATTTAAAAATATAAATGGCCACTATAATCCTATTTGATCCAAAAGCACTGACTAGTGTAAAGAAATCACAGGAGGTTTATCTGTATACACTCTACAGAAGTACTTTACTATAAAAGCAAGGACCCCTGCTGGCATATGTAATTTAATGTGCAGCATGCCTCTCCTAATTCAATCAGGTCTCTACATCCCTTCTTTCATATTCTGCTTGTATTCCATGTGCTAAAGCCATCAAGATTTTCAGGATGAAATGAATGCTTGTATTAATCCAGCAATTTCCATTTAAAACACAGCATCGATTTGATTAATAAGGTTTGATGCTGAATAATTATACAGCAAATATGTAGGATACAGAAAAACCACAGATGTGACCATCAGCTAAAGCCTTGTGGGAGAAGGGGGTCAAAGGGAAGCAATGGCCATGACTGAGGTGATAAATTTTTGGCTTTTCTCTTATGCAATTAACAAGCAATGCTGCTATTAATTTGCCACCCTCAGAGTCATCACTGGTCAGATGTGTCAGGGTCAAGGGGCATAGGGGCAGAGCAGGGGTCAGCATCCCAGCAGCCTTGAAAAGAAATGAGAAAATGAAAGAAATCCAAATTAAATGGTAGAGCACACTTTTAGCAGTGTAGCAGGGGGTGGGGCATCTCTTTAATGTTGAGACTCCAGGTTTAGAATAATAAAAATGTTCTCTGCACATTTAATTCAAAGTAATCAATCTGAGGCAGAGCACTTGAACATCCAATAAAAGAAAATCAATGTGGTCTCTACAAGAGAAGACAAACAATGCCAGCTTTTACTAAAGGGATTATAGGTTAACATTTATTCATTGTATTGTAATCTGATGTCAAGTGGTATAAAATTAAGCCAACAATCCATTACCACCCGTTATAGGCTAGGTGCTGATGTCATGCAAATTGACTTTTCATAGAACTTACTGAATCATTTCTGTGTTCTAGCTACAGAATATTTTTATGCAGTTGCTGAACTTCAATAAATTCTATTCCATACTTGTAGTAAGAAATATCAAAAGGCAAATATTTGTCATTTCAAAGCACAGTTTAAATTTTTGCATGGTTTCCTTGTACTTCCTATCATTAATTAATCAAATGGAATGTAGTTTGTCTTTGGTTAATAATGGGAAAAAAAAAAAGCCTTAATTTGATAACTGAAACCAGGTAATAGCTCTCCAACTCTCCAGTTTGGTCCTACTTACCTCTCATGAATGTTACTAATTTTCAAGTATAATAAATCAACAAAAAAGGAAAAAAAAAAAAGTCAGTTTTTAAAAGATGTCTATGGTGTTTAGGGGCAATCGCTGTAATTTGTAATAAATCACTTTACAAGGAAGAGGGATTCCATGTAAATGTCAGCTCTCAAAAGAAATCTTTGACAATGAAAGGCCAAATCTTGTTTCTGAGCAAAATCAATTGAAATTTGCCAGTGATGTTGATCAGGGTGAAATAGGGCTCATATATCTGCCTTGTAAAAGGAGTAAAGCCTTCTAAATGATGTATCATAAAAAAAGGATTTGTATCCATCAGAAACATTTTCTAGGTGTTAATTCATAGGAGTATAGGGGGTTTGGGCCTGTGGCTCAAAACCCAAATTTTTCATGTTGGTTGCTGGCTGTAGTAAAAAACACTTAATCATATCAGTTGGGACAAGGGTAAGCACAGTGCTCTTTTCAAGTCTCAGGAAGAGTCAGTACTCTTAATTTTAACATAAAACAAAATAGCTATAGGAGTTGTCAAAGTTAATGTTATTTTTAACACAGTCTGGTTTGCTGGGCTGGGTTACTTTTATGTGTGTGGAAAAACATTACCACATGTTTGAAAATAGTGCTGATATTCTGCAGGTTGTATTGCACTGCAGCTCTCTGCTATTTCAAAACACTTCAGAATTTAGACAGGGGTAGGAAGGGAAATTGGACATGACACTATTTTAATTATAAAAGCTAAGTTTAGTTTTGCCACCCTTGACACAACAGAATATTTTTAGCCAGGAAGATATCTCTCTTTTTTTTTCACCTTCTTCTAAAGAAGAATTTCCTTCTAAAAGGAAATTAAAGCTCTAAAGTTCTCAATATCAATGTGTCGACCCTCTAGCAGGCCAATGAGGGTAGTGCAAACTTTGATTATTTGAGCAATGGAAAATAAGAGTAAAAAATTATTTTGTGGATTTGGTAACGATAGAAAAATAATGCAGTATTGCTCCTTCTTTGCTTTGCTAATTATTGCATAATTTTACAAGTGGCTGCACAAACTCCTACCTCAGTTTCCTCTCTCTAAAACAACAAAACTTTCTCTTTTTTTGCAATATTTTTCAGCTTTCTGCTGTGCAAACCCAGATGACTACTACAGGAAGAACCCCCTGTTTAGGGACTGATGCTAAAGGGCTGTGCAAACACCAAAATTCAGCTGTGTTGGGAGGACCAAAATGTTCATCTAGAATTTTTCTCCAGTCAAGTTTAGGCTAAAATAAGTGGGAAAAGACCATTAGGATTTCCTTCTATTGCTCTGGCATAATGGTGAGGCAAGCCACAACCTTGAATCCTCTGCTATGTCCACGAATTTTTAGACCTGGCACATTTTCTCAAGTTCTCTGCTTTCTTCTGTGCTGTCTGCATTTTTTTCCCAGGCAATGCTTTGCTTTTTCTGCCCATGGCTGCCTAGCTCCAGGGCCATTTCTGCAACATCCAAAGCATCAGAGCCAAGGAGAAAGAAGTGCTGCAGAATTGTTAGTTCACCCCCATTCACACCCATTCTCATAGTGTCACCAGCTTTGCCATGGAAGCTGCGCCACACTTAAAAATCTGGCCATCAGATTTCGAATTTAAWATGTCACAGTAAAGTAGGTAGCTTATTTCCTCCACACTCGTCATCAAAATGAGGTTCTAGTCCTTCTCCCCTCTCTGAACAGTGAATCACAATGCCAGAGATCCAAAGTGCATGAAAAAACGTGTGAAAAGAAGACAATGGCCAGACACAAGAGGCTGATCRCTAGAATAAAATACCCTCCTGCTGGAAAATATTCTGGGTTTCAGTTTCTGAATGTTCTATGCTAAGGTTTTTAAAAAGGGGCAAATGTTTGGCCTGAAGAAGGACATCATAGGCCCTATTGCATTGAAAAGCATCCTGCTTCTGCATTTTTGAGCTGAGGGCTGCAAAAGGTCTGTAGTAGATTTCTGTATAATTCTAGTTGACAGTGGGTTTTAGATAGATATAACCAGTTAAAGGTGATAGAATACTATGGGCTGAGCAGCACTTATTATTTATGCCTGCTGTTGTGAGGCTTCAATTYATTATTGTAACGGACCAAAACAACACAGCAGCTGCACAGGACATAGTTGTAGTATTGATTTCACTTCTCAACAGTCTTCTCTTAGGATGCAGAGTGCAAGCAAACATGCACAAACATCACTCAGTTCCCCTGATTCTGTTACACGCTTCCTATACCTCCAACTAAGGCAACCTCAAGATAGAGCAAAATGTCTCTTTAGTTGAAGGCAGACAGCGCTCCAAGCCCGACTCTAAGGGGTTGTGCAGATGTGGTGACCTTTCTTCCAGAGACCACATTTCACACTCAAATTGCCATTAGAGCTCTGTGCTCCCTCGAGGCCTACAGTCAACTTTTGTGTCAACCCTCCACTGGGGTTAAAAGTCAGCATGGCATTGTGCCTACTCTGCATACTAAACAGAGTTAAGCAAAATTAAAAGGCATATCAGCCCTCTGTCCAAGAGAAATTGCATCTTTTTAAAAATATTTTTTTAATACAAGCTATTTGCCATGGTGATATATGCAATATCTAACTGGCTAGTGGGAGTTTCCTTGATGTAAACTGTGAATGCATAGGAAATGCTGCACTTTTCCCACTCTAAATTAACTGTAAAATTCAGCACTTACAAAAGCAACCTCTACCTGCACCTAATGTCAGCAAATGCTTTTTGGAAGTGCAGAATTGGAAATGAAGGGTTTTATTTCTTCCTTCAGGGTAACCTAAACAGAATATTTCTGTGAGCAGCTTGAATATTCAGCTGGGTGTCAGTCACTCAACTTTGATCATGACACAGAGCCTCTCTGCAGTCCTTCCATGTGAAGTACCATAGTCTCTTGGCCAGATTAAGGTCTTTGATCCTTGTGCACACAATGCAGAGAATTTCTSTTAAAGCTTAGTAGCAGTTATGCTGTAAAGCTCAACATAGAATTTGTGCTATATAGGATTCTTTCCATAAAGCAACATTTTGCACCCCAAACCTTCATCAGTACTGTGGACACACGTGCTTTGAAACACAAATTCCTAATTTCACATCTTAGAGCAACCTGCCAACAGTGGGTGTAGAAAACACAGTGGGTCTGGAGAAAGAAGGGGTGTTTGCAGAAGTCTCATCCCCTTTGAAACAGAGCCCCACAGTCTTCCTAAACTCCCAAATCTCCCTTGTGCAGATCTGGTATGACTTGAACWTCATGCAATGAACACATGTGAGAGCTCTGCCTTGCTCTAGAAGTGGTGAACATCCATGAGCCTTTAAAAGGAGCAGACARTTTGATCTATCTCAAAAGCAACATCTGAGTAAAGGAAGCTTCAATTTACGTTAAATCCCTTGAAGCTAACCACTTGAAAACAATCTTTCCATATGTGAAACCATATTCCTATGGCTGCAAATAGTAATGGTGAAAAATACTTTCTCAAAAACTGTTTGAAGAAGACCTAAAATGTTTTCTCTGAAATAAAATGAACATATTAATTGTGAAGGCCTRTTGACATATCAGAGAAAAGCTGTGTCCCTACAGGTCATCAGAGATTTCTGAAAATATGATGAAACATTTAACCTGCCTGACACAGGTTTAATCAAGATGTTGAGAGAAATCAGATATGTTTAACCATAAACTAGACATGTTTATACACTGCCCAGAAGTTGCTTCCTAGTGCTAAAGCAAATTTCCTATATAGACAGTGTAGGAAATAGGAAATATGTCTGTCAGCAGCAGGTAATTCWTGGTAGTTTCTCTTTAAAAAACAATACCATTTTAAAGGAAGGCGGCAATTTTCAGTTTATTAGAGGAATGTTTTTCTATCTGCGGCGCCCCAAATTATTTCCCCATTCTTTGGTTGTATAGAGAATTGGAAGACAAMCCCAAGTTATTAAGGCATCTGTTATAACATCACATGCAATAAATACACGAAGCCTCATCCTAGCCCATCAGCAACAGCAATCTGTAACTTGTGTCACAAGCCTTTCATATGGCTACTAAACACCTCATTAAACATGAGTTTTAAAAGAAAGGGAAGATAGCTGCCTTAAATGCCACCGTGGCTGGCAGTTAGCAGAATTGATTGGCCAAGGAATTCAGTGGACAGTTGTACCTATAAAGGAAATATCCTGTATGTACTCACAGCTGGAAGTTGAGTTAATTCAATTATGAATGATATCTACCCTAACTCCTTCATAAGCTCGTATTACAAGCTCTTCTTTGATATAGGGCGGCTTGATCTTGTCTCAAAGCTAAAAGCTAAAAGAATATCCATTTTAATATTTCCTCTAACACTTGAAATGTTTGGGTCTCAATTCATTTAGAAAAGAACTCAATGTCAGAAACGTGCTTTTTTTGCTACATTCCCAAAAAATTCAAAAAATACCCCAAATAATCCAGAAATAGTTTCATTATATGTTTGTTGGATATATTGGCATCCCTTTATAAAGAGATGGGGAAGTAGATGTATGTTACCATCTTTTTTGTATTTGGTCATCCTCTTCCAAAGAGGCTTTGTACACTGCAGACAACAGGCTTCACAAAGCAAACCCCAATTAACATTGTATTTTGCAAACTGTTGAGAAAAAGGAATGTTTTCTGTATATGTCACCATATTTGCAGTGCTATGCTAAATCACCAGTGAAGWGATAGCCTCTGAAAAAAACTGCTTCAGACCAACCAGAGCAAAGCAAGTGTTTTCCCTAGATGCATATGCAGAGATCTTTTGTCCTTTCCCTCTTTGCCCTTTAGTCTGTTCTCTCCAACTCCTGCACAAGCACACGAGAAGAGGCTCTTCATTCTGGGAGGTGTATGCTCCTTTTTTCATTATATATCTCAGTGATATCTTTGTTCAGTTGTTCTTCAAGCCACTGCCATGACATTTTGTTTCAACTTCATTTACTTATTGTAAAAGACCTTGGTAGGATTTTCTGGCAAGTAAGAACTATTAGTAAGAGGTTCCTGTCATATTAAAAAGTCAGAAAGCTGACTGAAATGGAATGTAAATCTTCATGTTGACTTTCTTACATCTATCTGTTTGTTTCAGAAGCTTCAGATCTTCAGCTATAGTAGTGGGGGGATTATTGTTTATTTGGTTTTTATTTAAAAAAAAAATTGCGCTAGAAGCTCACAGCTTTAAAAGTATGAAGATTTTTGATTATCATTTATCTGCCCAAAAATACGTCTTATGATAAGAGACACAGAGTATTCTTTAAAAAAAAAAAAAAATGAACAGCATAGTCGGTTTTGAAAAATCTATTGAACTTTTGGGCACATCAATTATTATAGGTTTTTATTTGTCCATCCTTTTACAATGCATTTCATTTGTCAAGCCAAGCAGCCCTGAAAGGGTCATTTCAATCTATCAGAATGACAGACAGTGGTGTGAACCAAGATACGGGAGGCTGTCCACATTTCAATAGCTATGTTCTTTAACCTAATGTTAAAGGTAATTATCCAAATTACTTTGGGTAATCAGCTAAATATGACAGAGTACCCTGTAGTTCCAGAAGAAGTCAGGAAATTTTTGGCCAAACGCAAGATAAAATGGCACACTTTCCTCACCAACTTTGTCGAGGCAAAGGCTTTTATTCTTCTAATTCACGGTGTGCACTGCAGGATACACCAATTTTCATAGATACATGAATTATAAATTAAGACTAAAACTCAGAATTAAAACACCAGAAATATTTGTCTAAAGTCAGTAAACAATGGAATAAAAAGAAGAAAATTAAACTGGGCATTACAGATTATATTTCAGCCCCCAAACAGAGTTGCAGCAACTGCAAATCTTCATTTCTTGGGGTCTCATGAAATAAAAGAGAGACATGTAAAAACAGTAACACCCCTGCTCTTTCTGTCATCACCTCAATGTGGCGGGTGCCACCCCAAAAAGGTTTTGACAGGAGTATCCACCTGATGTGGCACTCCACAACAAACACAACCACTACTCCCAGCTCCTCTCTTCCCTCCCAGCTCCACTTAGGCAGGATTCCTATGTGAACTTGAGTGATCACATGTGATCTGTGGAATCAGCCCCTGGGGGGGACCTGTAATGCAATGAGCAAAAAGCAGAATTACAAGATGAGAACAGAATCATCTAGAGACGATGGAAAGACATATTTTATTTTAAATAATAGGGTTAAATACTTCTACATTTTTCATCCTTAATGGCAAAACTGATCATGAAAATTTCTTTCAAATTTCATATATTTCCACCCAACAATAGTGAATACCACTATATCTGTATAAAAAACATTAAAAATTACTGGAGTGATCACCCCACTTTAAAAATTACTGGAGTGATCTTGTAACACTTAATAGTCAACAATTTTTAAAAAGGAAATGAAAAAGTATGCTAAAGGAGGATGAATCTTAGAGAAGCACAATCACATTCTGCTTTGTAATGGGGTGGTATTTTTGGTTTGTTAGATTGTAAGGAGCATAAAGCTTCCTTCTTTTTCTTATATAATATRAGACCGGCCAGACTGAACTTAATACAGTAATATTGTAATATAAAGGCACCATATACCAGGCTTCCAGAATGTATTGTTACAACAACAAAGTATATGTTATTGCAGAAGTATTAGTCTATCCTAAATATGCCATTATAATCAACACAGGGAGAGTTAAATAGAAAAAAAAAAAATACAAATAATGAAGAGAGCTGTAACTTTTTAACCTCATCAGATATCCAGACGTGAAAAGGTCAAGTTAAACCACACTCCACAGTAGTATTAAAATTAGGGTTTGTAAGCAGTGATATATATGATCTTGTAGATGAAACAATGTTTACCCCACCCCTGAAAAGAGCTCAGAAAATAGCATTGACACCACTTGTACCTGGAACACATTATGCCTGTTCCTGCTGCATGACTTTTTAGGACTAGAGGGTTGATTTTGGTAACCTTAAATCCSTAAGAAATACTAGTTTTATCATACCTTTTACAAACATTAGACTCCATCTATCAGAGCTTTGAAAGCTTATTTATAACGGTCCCACCTACAGCCACTAACTCCCACTTCTTACCTAGGACATAATTAAACTACTCCAGATCCTCATTAACCTGTTCCTTTGATCTCTGCAGTGATGATATGCAAAGCCATCTTATAAGGCCTCATCTCTTGCTATTGGTTGGGATTTTTGATAACTGTATGCAGAGTTCTGAGGAAGCAAAATCTATTGAAGATTTTCTCAAGCTATGGAGAAATCCAGCTCAAAAGACCAATTTAAAAAAATCCAGGTATCGAGTGAAGTGCCTTCATTAGGGTCCAAGGCCTAAAAGAAAATACCAGTCCAGGGAAATGCTGAAGGTCTGTGAGTGACCTTTCTTTGGTTTTAATCACTGAAACTCCCGACAGCTTAATAAGTTGAAGGTGCTAGATCACAGTCTAACTTAATAAGGCCCCACAGCAGAGTCTTGGCCACCTTTGATTGCTCCCATAAGTCTTAGCACATCTGGTACTCTGTCCTTGGGTGAGAAATGCTTTCCATAACTTTCCCTATGTTCACTACCCTGCATGTGAATTATTTTTATTAAGTAAAAATGATTAGCACTGTATAGCTGCATAAACTTTTGCAGTTTTCCGTCACCATCCAACTGAGAGAGATGACTATTTTCTACAAAATATTAATTAAATTAGAATTAAACAAGGTTTATCACAATTCCCTTAGCTTTTTCCTTCACCACCGTTTGTTTCATTGAGAATCATGTGGGTCAACCTAACCTTCAGCTGTGACACAGGATTAAAGGACTGAAGAWTACAGCACGTTGGGTTGGAATCATCTGCAATCTGGTACTTTTGTTCTTTTTCAAAAATAACAACACACAAGCGCAGCAGAGATTTGGCTAGGAAGCTTGGTTTTAGGTAAACAGTAAGCCAAAACTCATGCTAACTTAACTGGAAAAGGTATTTATTTTTTTGTATACATAGTTTAACTATAAAATAACAATATATGTGAATTTGTACATAGGAATTGTGGCAAAAATTAAAAAATGTCATCATCTTGTAATGACTGTTATATATAAGTGTTTGACTCTACTGCACACACAAGTATCCAGATGTGTAGGAGAATAATAATGATTACAAAAATCAGAAACCACTATGCCAAAATCTTGTTGTTCCCACCAGATCTCATTTTACAAAACTTTCCCATATTTTGAATATATGTCTATTTGTTTGCCTTCTATTTTCTTCAGATTATTTTCTGTTCACAGCTGTATGACATCTCAGCAACTTCAGTCTGGTCTGAAAATAACCAATTTAAGTGATGTCAGTAATTCCTTTTCTTCACATCCCCTTTCTGGAATAAGCATTCAGAGTAAGTTTTGCTTTTCATATACTTTGGATTGCTGTTATTCTTCAATACACAATGTAACATTTATCTTGGAAAATCAGGATGATGAAATGCATCATGCCTGGAAGTACAGGTTGGTAACATTTGCAAGGACCCTCACACTAATTTTGTAGGATTTGGTTCCATAGTTTTGCACCAGCCCTTGAGAAAAGTTTTGTACACAGGTGGCTTAGCAGATTTTTTGACTTCTGTACACATAAGTGAAAAGTGCATTCATTTGCAGGATTAGAAAATTAGTAAATGCACATGACTTCATCTTTTTTATATTTTGTGCAATACTGTGTCTCAGAACTGGATGGCTGAACAGTTGAAGAAATTGTGCTGCTCTTACATGGGACTTGCAAGGTTGGTGTCAGAGCTTTTATTTGGAAAATGAATAGTCTGATTTCAATTTCTGTGTGGCATTCATAGGGCTTTCTGTAAGGCAGAACTGATAAAATAATGATTAGTCTTTCCTTAAATTTTTTAATTAGTGCAGAAAAATATTTTACAAATGATAAAATTATTCACAAATATCTGATCTGAAAATAGGGGAATATAAAATTCAAAGGATCTGTTTTACTTGTAACTGTTTCTAATTGATTCTATTGGTAGATAGAATGAATTGGTAGATTGGTAGGTAGATTCCATGTGTGCTGTTTTAAGATTCTTCCTGAGAATTGTTTGAAAAGATAGAAAAAAAAGACTACTCAATAAATTTTGATGCATGTTCTCAAAACCCTAAACTTTGTTATTAAATAGGTGCTCATGGGAGTAGCCACAACCTTCTAAAGTACTTCTCACTCATTATCAACAACCTCATGAGACAAAGATTCTGCTGTAATAGTAGCAGAAGTTTCGTGACCATACTGGGTCTGATCATTGCCTGTTTAGGAGGGGCCAGAAGGGATGACCAGAAGTGAGAAAGAAGAGAGAAAGTTTGTGTTAGTTGCTTTAGTACACTCCTAGTCTTCGCTTACTTTCAACTCAGAGAATTCCCAAATTTGAATGGATTTTTAATGCAAATATTACGTAAATTCTGCATAATCCTCAATAGATTCCTCTCCTATGAAATTACTCAGTGTAACTTGAGCCCACCTAGTTACAGATTCCCCTGTGTTTTCTGGGAAAAAGAAGCTTTTTTCCAGCCCTAACTTCTGATCTGACTTTTACTTCTTTGATGCCTACTTTTCCACCTTAGAAGAGATAGTGAATAATTAGCCTGTAGTCAGCCGCGGAATGCCAGTCATTTCCTTCAGAACTCTGCCAAAGCTTTCCCAACTCATGTTCTCTCTTTTCCAGAGTTCTGTGTGGTTATATCTCATATGGAATTTGTGAAGTAGCCCTTTAGTGATTCCTCTGCACCTACCATCTTCAATGCATCATCCACAAAGATTCTCCAAATGTGTTTTTGGGTCCCTCTAGCTCTTCTGTTTGACAAARTTAGGCCAAGACAAGGGGAGGGTAATCACATGAGAGTTTTTGATTCCCTTTTCAGTTTGCTATTAAGTCTTGCCCAGCTAAAGTAGTCAGCTGGTCATCCTAAATTCAACCAGCTMAACTCCATTTTCAAAGAAAAAAACCTCATTGAACATTGCAATCTTGTGTTTTATAGCAGGTTGCATTAAGAGGTAAGGAAAATAGGCAGTTTTATCAGACTCTGGAAAAGGTATTCCACTAGTTTCAAGGTTTAAAACACCTTTTTCCTGGGTCCAGGCATCAGACAATTAGAGGTACACCCTATTTTGGCTGATCTAGCAGCTTTCACAAGAAAGAAAATGAGAGTTTCTTGTGCTATTGGGTGTTATGCTGCACGATATAAACCTTGTATGAGACTAGTTCAGCCTTATTAATTACATCAATACTATCATTTTAAATGCAGGCTCTTTATTTTCCTATCCTACTTAAAATGAGCAAAGTAAAAACTCAATAGATGTTATTCCTGATCATTAATTTTATAATCATTAGCTTACAGTGCAATTATTCTTATAGTTGTTTGACTGATTTTCTTTCTGTTTTTTTTATTGATGCCTGTCACTATTATAAAATGCATAGCTCCTCCAAATTGAAGTTTCTGAAGTCTATAATAAAGCCTTTAAAAAATAAAAAATATTAAAAATTACTTCAGAGTTAGTTTAACCAAATATTTCCTGAGGCTCCTATGAGTATAGCCTGTGTAATTCAGTAAAAGATATTAAAAGGATATACATGAAGTAATGTAATATTATTTGCAATCAAGCAATGAACTTGAACTGGCTACCAGCCACATGCTTTGACTCATGTTCATTGGACATTTAGTTTCTTTGTCAAATTTAACCCAGCCAAATTTGAGGGATACAACAGAGGCATCTAATTAAAATCATAATTGCTTTAGGTTCTCTTGCTCATGAGTAGTGAGAGAGGAACATTTGGGAGACAATTCATGTTTTAAATACAGGTTTATTTGTCCTTTGATATATGTGTCTTTCTCCATTGACTAGCTGGGAAGAAGAGAATAATTGCAATTCTAATTAAATGCCTCTCTTACATGCCTAAAATTTGCTAAGATGAATCCAGATTTCTTTGCCTTAACTTCCTTTTGTAAAACAAGTTTAAATCTTACTTCTCCTCTGTGAATATGAAGCACTAGGCATGGCTTTAATATAAATTTTAGTGATCTTTGTACTGTCAGTTACTACCAATAGCAGTATCAACAGCAGACACACCTAACATAAATCTGTCTTTTCTCAAAAAGGCTGACTCACTAAGATTTGAAAAAGTTTTAATGATATATTTTGTGTCTAATCAGGAGTCAAATCTGTCCAAAGGTTTGAGAGAGGCTCATCTTATGAAGCCCTTTAGAAATATCCAGTGATGTTATTCACAGCTGAAGAAAGTTTTGAAGAAATCAGAAATTTATACTAAATGTCTATTTACTCCAATCTCCTCCATTGCACAGCTTACCCAGACCAGAAAACCCTCACCACTGGGAAAGCATCAATTTTTTTTCACATTTACCAAGTTCTTGGTATTGCTCAGAGACACAAATCCACCACCCATGGCCAAAGAGCACCACTGCTAACACATAACACATCCTGCTACTAACACATATCACCTACTCATTGCTAGACCCCCTCACAATGGTGGTCTTGAGAGATTCATGGAAATACAAATGCATATGAGCAAGAGAGAGTTCAAGTTAATTCCTCCTACATCCTGCACTGCTTAGTTCAAAAAAGCTGTCTCTCTCCTTCTCTCCCTTTGCTCTCTATTAGCTGCTACAAGAGTAATACTATCTTTTTTTTTAAGTCAGAGTTAGGTTGGAGGATCTCCCCCATGCAGCTGCAGATATGAGACAGGTTTTAGGAGCTGAAATACAATGGAGAGAAAAAAAGCTGTTTAAAAGAATATCACCTGGCTTTTTGCCCTACAAGAACTTTCTTTCTTTTATTGGAGGGTTCAAGGCTGCCTTCCTTTTGCTCTTTTGGGTTTAATAAAACCTTTTGTACCCCTTCCACTCCCTCTCCTGCAGGTGGTCTACATGGCTGCTGATTGAGGTCAGCTGCAAGAGATGTAATGTCCTGAGTACAGTGCAGTAGCCTTAACCCTGATGTTAGAGTTACAGACCCTGGAGGCTGGAGACATTATTGTTTTCCTGGGTGACTGACCTCAGCCAACAGTTGTTCTGGTCACCCAGCACAAACCCACCTACCAAAGGCATTAGAGGAATGTTCTGCATCTCTTTCTTGAGCAGAAACAGTTCTGCTTATGTAAGTGAGAGGGCAATATTGATAGGGTGATGCAGGTGGGCAGGGAAAGATCAGCAGTCTCCTGCAAGGCTTAGGGTAGAGCTTGGGTCTCCCAGACAGATGGAGGCTCCAGGATCCAGAGAGGTTCTGTGAGCTGCAGTTTGCAGGGCCCTGATATTGCTGTGCAGAGCCCTGAGGCAGCTGAAAGGAACAGGAAAGGAAATTGCAGCTCTAAAGAAGAAGATTTATTCATACATCCCTCCTGCAGCCCATCTGACAAATAAATAGCTTTGTCCTTGATTGCATGTATTGACACCCAGTCTGCTGCAGATACAGTTCTGCTGTGTCCCTAGGAGACTGGACACAATATTTCCTTAACTTACAAAATGGCAAAGATTATCTGTTTCAAATCTAATAAACCATATAGAAATCTAGACTGGAGAATGAAGTATCCCACCCTCCTTTCAGGTTCTGGTTGGTCCTTGAGACCAGAAACACACAGTGTATCACAGCTTGGACTCAGGATAACCTCCCTGCTCAAGGCACACCTTTCAGTAGCTGGTAGCATCAAGATGATGCTCTACAGTACAGTTCAGYGTCCTCCCAAACCTCTTTCTTAGTTAACAATGGAAAGTCAAGCCATGCAACTGTTTCAATACGATGAGAAATAAAATGTGGAGGCATTCATCAGCTGCATAATAGACACCAAACTCTGAGTTCCTTGGGAATGTGTGCCGATGAGTAGAAAATCAATATACTTCACACCCCTCTCATCATATCCATGAAATACAAATACTATAASAGAAAGAAAAAGGCAATCATAGATTGGGCTGTTTTGCAGAGGTATCAAGGATTTATCATGGTGGTTCTCACCTGAGTCAATACCTCAGCACACTCCTTTGATGGAAGTGCTTTTTTTCTTTGTCAGCCACAGGTAAGGTGCAGGATTCAGAAAAGGGAAATTAGCGATATACAACCCAACATCCTCAGAGACAGTCAAAAAAATGGACAGTTCAGRTAGGGGAGAAACATCATTGTGGCATTTCTCATGGTCTGCCACTGGGTTCTGCCACCACTGTGGCCTGAATCTTGAACTGCAAAGTCATGAAGCTGATGTGGGGGTATGAAAGAGAAAAGGCGAAGAAAGAGCACTTCCTCATCATATGTCTGATTGTGGGAAGAAGACAAATCTTTCCTATTTTTTGTTGCCTTACTGCAGGCACATGACTTGGTAGACTGCATCACTCTCCCTGAAAGAGCTGCCCACTATAGGAAGCATTTCTGTGCTTCCTATGAGCACTTGCACCTTCATGGTACCTGTGCACATTTCACAGTATTTTTTCAAGATTAGATTTAAAAACAAACTTAGAAGAGAGGCAGAAGTGTACCAGCTTCTTTTTCTGACAGGCACTTTCCTCAGCAAGGCTCTTTCTACATCCACTTGCCAGTTTACCAACTGGTTTACAAAGTGCATACCACCAGAAACAGCTCCTGTTTTATGTGGTGTCTATCCAAGCTAACTGTGGGACTACCAAGATGCAGGACAGCAAGACTGCAATCATAAAGTCATCCAGTTGATGGGTGAATTGTCCCATTCTCAGCCGCTTATCACTAAGTTTTTCTTAAACATATTTCTCAAACACAGCAGCTGCTTCCTGTACCTCTATGAATATATGGATAAGAATCCTTGCAGAGAAGCACCTTCCAGTTTACTTGCAGCAGCTACCTAAGACCTATTAGCATTCCTCACTGTTAAAGACAGGGAAGTTGTGAAATGCTCTCAAACTTAGCCACAGATTTAAATTGTTTTTAAAGCCAGTGATTTAGGTTTTGAGTATTAACCTCAGAGCTGGACTTGTTCAGCAGTTTTTCCCCCTAGGCTTCAGCATGCCAGGAAATCCAGCRCATGATAAATATACATAGCTCTGAGGTCATTATTGCTCAGATTTTGATGTGTCTGCTGTTCAGTTGTTGACTCCACATACATCAAAACCTCATATTTAATAAGCACTGGCACTGATTTAACTTGGGATATTTAATATAGTTTGGAGAATTTTAATTCATATAATATTTAAGCAGTTAGACACCACAGCTACTTCAATCAGTAGTAAATACTGTACATTTTTGTCTGGAATGTGAAAGAACCATATCTGCACTGTCTTCCTGAGGCTTTGAGTGCAACATCTAGAACTTTGCAAAGGTGATGTAGCGCTTATGGGTCCTAAACTGTGAGAAAAAGTTTGAGGGGAGGGGGATATGTAGAGAAAACTCACAATGAACTTTTGTGTTAAGATTCTACATTTCTTACCTATTAGTCCAAATAGCTCCTGCCCTGACATCTTCTTGGCTAAGTCAGCAAGCTCATTGACATGCTTGTGGTAACCATGCAGGAAAAGAAAACTGGCCTGCTCTCAGATGAGGAGACTTCCAGCACTGCAGTCATATAAAGAGTGGATATTTGCTATTCAGTGTGTCCCCTCATTCTCTAGCAGGGAGGCCAGATGAAGAGCAATTCTCAGTGACCAGCATTTCCAGAGCTGCAGTCCCAGTTCTGAAAATTGCTCACAGGAGTATGGCCTTTAGATAAAGCATTTTCTTCTGCATTTTGTCCTCAATATGTTTCAGAAGTGCTAAAAATAGCAACTTGACAAAGACATTATATTGGAAGTTGGAAAGCACTTTTCACACAGCTTTTTTGTTTTCATGTTTCTCCAGTAACCTGCTTCTCTACACTATTTCCCTGAGGAATTAATTCTATGCAATGTTACTGAAAGAAAGAGGAGGGAGATCAATGCAAAACTGAATCTCCATACCATCTGTACACAAGGATATTTGGGGTGGAGATTAGCATAGTGAAAGGATGTCACTGAGTTGTGTTATTTACCATTGATGGTTTTGTGTGAAAGCTACAGTCAAACGTGAAGTCATCATTTAACTTGACTCTAACAAAACAAAACAAACAAGCAAAACCAAACAGCCACCAGAAAACCCCAAACCAGCCTAACAACACAGCTCCAAAGATCTTCATTCTACATACACTTTGGAAAGTACAGAAATATAAATATTTTCTGGAAAACTGTATTTCCTAGGCCTGTTTTCAGGTAAAGTGTATCAGCCAGTGAATCTGTATTAGTGTTTGATCTGTCCCAAGTGGTCACTAAACATAAAAATATATACCTTGTGTGCACACTGTTGCAATGGGATTCAGCCAGTCTGTGTGAGGACAGTACAGAAGACTTTTGTCCACATGGGCACAGTATAAGGAACATCAGAAGACAATTTGAATACCAAATTTGTTCTTGATTAAGGAAAAATCAAAACCACTATGCTGTGTTTTCAAAAGAGCTCTTTGAAGCCCAGCTTTTAATCTTTTGGTGTTTTGAGTGCAAACATGTGGCATGTTTATACTTGTCAATTCAGGCAAGTGTTTTGTAAGACAGAGTATTTGGACTTTCCTACTGCTGGCATTGGATTTTTCTGTAGAGTCCCTGATAATTATGTAAGTGTTTCATAATCAATATTAATTAGCTCTTTAATAGTAAACAAGTAAATGAACAGACGTATAGAACCATTTCACAATTCATTTTGATCAAGCTTCCTGTGAGATCCTTCTTGAACTAGTGAATTCCTGATAAAGAAACAGGCAGTGGTCATCTTCTCCATAGACATTGCAAAGTCCAGACATGTATTTTTGAGGGTATTAATTAACATAATCTCTTCTAACTCATACAGGAAGATATTCCTCTAATTTTTGTTGTTCAGTATTGTCTTGGTATTTTTCTTATTGAAAACTGTCTTATAAGATTTTCTTTTATTTTTACTTAATAATACCATTCCAAGCATATTTCTTTGTAGGAAACTCTAGATGAGAGAGATATAAGTCAACATGAAGAGGGGAAGAAAWTTGAGAAACCACGAAGACATATACATTCACTGTGCCAGTGGTATTTAACAAGTCCATCAGTTTCTGTGGAGTGTTCTTCATCTTGAAGTTCTCATTCCTCTTTTGCAGTGGGGTATTTTTGTTTCCACACATTGTGAAAATATTCATTTTTTTCTAGATATTCTTTCTGAATTTGTTATTTAAATTACCTTCCCTTGCTATCTCTAAACATCAAAGACTTGAGTCTTCCTTTTCATGTTTTCCTTCTGCAAGAGATTTTCTCCAGCATCCCATGAACACTCCTACTATCTCACTGACTTTTTTCAGATGAGATTATTTTTTTCAGATGAGATTATTTTCTAATCCTGTGTGGGAATATTTGAGAACTTGTTTTCTGTTGGAAGCAGCAAAAATTAGCATCAGTCTTACAATGTCATATGGGAGGGAAGTGGGATCAAAATCTGCAGTCAGCTAGCAGGAAACCTAGCCTTCCTCTTCTGTAGGTGTACCTTTGACAAAGCTTTCTGGTGATGTGAAATATCATCTAAGAGTTCAATACCTCCTGAGAAGCTCCAGAGCTCATATGCCTGCTTCTCTAAGAYAGTAGTATGTTCTGTAAACCAAAATTATATTAGCTGTCCAGACTGAATCAAGGTTGACTTTCTTATGAGATAGATGGAAGTAATACGTTTCTTCATTACTGATTAGAAACTGCCAGTGTAGAAATTGAATWGAACTGGAATATGTGATTTGAAACAAAGTTTAAAAAGGCTCATAATTAATTTGTAACTGTTTAGTTTTATCATTGAGAAATTGTGGAGCAAGGTCCTTGATGCAGCCGTAGTAAGCTACGGTAGAAAAACCCCATATCTTTAAAAGTAGCCAATGAAGTAGCCAATTTTTTTTTTGTAATTTATAGAAGTAGACTATGACCAAAAGAGAAAAAATTATGCTCCATTAAATTATAAGCCAAATGTCTACAAACCAAATTACAACTATATTTCCTGAGTCTCTGCAARACTGCCTTATTTATAAATGACAGGATCACAGAATGGTTGACATGAGGAGGGATCATCTGRTCCAATCCACCCTGATCAAATGTGGATACCTGCAACCAATTGCCCAGGACCTTCTCCAGCCAGGCTTTGAATATCTGAAATGATAGACACTCCACAACCTCTCTCACCACTCCAATAAATTAATGATTTCTTGTTTCAGATGGACTATCTTGTGCTTTAATTTTTATACATTGCTTCTTATCCTGGTCATGGTAGATTTTTTGAGAAGGCTTAATTCACTGGAAGCATTTATCATCTTCTTAAATAGCCTTGTACAAGACAATATTTTGTAAATTTTTGACACAAAATGCTTAATTTTGTAGAATTCTGTTAGCAAAATATGTGCTGTTGTTAAACTAAAAGAAGGAAGAGTTTCACCAGCTAAATAAATACATGTTAGATCTCTCTGTCTTAACAATATAATTGGCATGCTGCTGTCCTTTTTGTTCTTATGGGTAAATGAACATCAAAAAAGGAATTTTATTTTCTATCAGTATGTACTTTACAGAGGAATTGAAGACTAAAATGTTTGCAGGAGATCATAAACTGAGTTTACATAAGTATCACAAGAGAAAATACTACTGTATTACTATGTTGGTTGTAGGCTTAAACACTTTGCTGTCAAGTACAAGCAAATTTCATCATTTGTGTTTGAATTGTAACATAAATATTTCATTATATTTACATTCTTCTTGGGAATCTCAAGGGTACTCAGGTCATGAGGACTGATTTTTTTTTTAATGCCCTTAACATCCTAGTTTCTCTCTGACGTACTATTTAAAGATGAAAAAAAAAATGCACCTGTCATAGGGAAGCTCTGTATTTCTTATCCAAGTAGGACATTCTGAAACATAACAASAAAGTAAAAACAGGAGATGATAGAAAAAAGGACAAAAAAGTAAAACAAGAAAGCAAGTTAGAGAATGGCATACTAAATGAAAATGCAATTACAAAGGAAATGCAAAAATAATCAACTTTCAAAATCCAGGCTATAATGTTATCTTAGGCTTATGTTAGGACATAAATTAATTCATTGTGATTTGTRGTGTCACTGTTAAACCCTCAAATAGCATTAAATCCATACAATTCTAAGTTGCACAGCATTTTTTTCTGTGCATTGTATGTAACATCTCCATAAATAGTCCTGTATTCCAGGCACAGGCACAAATATGTCTTTAAAATTTTTAAAACATTGCGTAACAATGGCCACTTACTGAGCTAGCAAAAAGAAAAAATATATGATCTGCATAAAAATCAGGTGGAGATCAAACACTTTTACAGTACTCTATAAGCATTAGCTTTATCAAGAGACATTATCTAACAGCAAGGTACATCTGCAGAAAATACAATGTTCCTAACTATTCTGGTGATTTATTTTTAAATATTGAACAAAGTATTTGTAGGGTCAGCCAGAAGTCATCATTGAAGGGAAATATGTGTGATCACACAGAGATTAAAGAGGAAATACATTCCGTTCATCCAAACATTACAATAATAGGATTAGAAAATAATAGGATTATAAATACTAAACCTTTGAGGATAAATTCTACCGTTGAGGAGATCTGCGACTGGATCTCTTGACTGTCTGCAGATCTTTTTACACCAGTAGAAAAACAGTAATTGTTTGGAGTACTTTCTGTCTTAATTTGAGTGTTGTTTCAAATGTGCTTTTTTTACCACCTCTGGCATATGTTGTAACCTTTTCAAAGCCCTTTACAAATGTAATTTTCTATAATTCTATGATAGATTAAGTGTGAATTGTTATTGTAAGTAGCTTGGTCCATCATGCCATACACAGCAAGCAAAGTGGCATATAATAAAATATTCTATTTAATTTTTTTAAAGAGCAAAGACCAAGGTCAAAATACAATTTTTCCACCATGGTTTATTCCACAGAAGCAATGCAATTCATCACTGTTTTTCACTCTGTGTTGTCTTAGACAAAGCTGTACTTTGTGTATGATTCTGTTTTATACTGGTTTTGAACAAGTATTTCCAATACTTATAATGTAAATTTTAGTCAGGAATTTTAATTTCCATTTCACCCCACACACTTACACACAAAAAAGGCCAAATATAGAGCTCTGTCATTTTATAATAGGATAGGTTCCTAATGTCCCCTCCCATTGGTCCTACAAGGGAGACTGCACCAGAGGAAAATGCTATGGACCACAGTCACAGGTTTGATATTTAAATCATACTTGGTTTATTATCTTGTTAAATGTCACATTGATGTGAGCTGTACTCCTTTGCCATTTATATTTATTTTGGGTTCAATTTTAAACAGGAGTCAAGTGCATTTTATGGCAATCCCCTGCTAAATTATGCTGACTTATTCTGAGCTGAAATCCACACAAAGCTTTARGAAAAAGTATTAAAGGTTTGCTTCAGGACACTGCATCAGTTTACAGAGTTGTTAAGACATGCACAGTTTGGGTTTTTGCTATGATTCAGCTATTCTTCTAAAAGGATGTGAAGTTAAGCTACATATGTCAGAGAAGTTTAAGATAAACCTGAAGAAAAGTGAACTGACATGGAGCAGTAAGGAAATATCCAGGGGACAGTGTGGGGCTGGAACCCCTTGCATTTCAGTTGCAAAAGCAGTGAGATCTCGGGTTTGGTTTTCTTCACCCGGTTTCAGGTGGTGGTTCGAGAGAGTCTTTCTTGCCCTCGGAAGGCTTTGAGCCAGACACAAGAATGAACTGGAGTTTCCAAGGTCTTGTTTTTTATTGGGTTTCTCACGTGTTTATTATTTCTTATCTTACAAGTTTCTTTGTGCCCGGCCAAGTTGTTCACAGCTGCTCGGACACGATGTGACTCCCCCCCATGACGAGGCATTGCTTTGCTTTTATACAGATAACTACATGTCTATTATTTACAATTTCATACCGATGCCTAGCACCTGTACTAGAAGGGTCRTCTCTACTTTGACACAATCCCCTCAAAATACTTTGTGCCCCCATCACTGCAGAAGATGGATGCCAAGGGAGAACAAGAAGAACCCAGGGTTCCACCTTAAATCCTCCATCTTGTTCCCCATTCACCTCCATKCTAAGAACCCCAAAATTACATTTTCCACCCAGTGATACACTACACTACTGTCTGTCACACAGTCACATTTGTGACTTGTAATTCTTCTCTGTGTTGGAAGTTTTTCTCATGAAGTGAAATCAAAGCCTGTGTATTCCTGGGCTCTGTGCCAGGCAASYCCCCAGACAGAACCCAGACCCTCTTTCTTGGGTCGCAGACCTCTCTGCCAAGGTCTGTGACCTTCCAGGGCAACTAAAGGAATGCCCTGGACTCCAACAGTGAGACTTTGAGACACATCCTGCATGACGTATGTGAGTTCACTCACCATAGTGAAAAACAGAAGTGTTAAAAGTCCATGAACAACAGCAGAGCTTTTTATTGGTGTTACAGAGATATGGTGGGGTAGCTCATGTAACTGGAAAACATCAATGGATAGATACACACCATGAAAATGAAGGCGTTACCTTCTTCACACAGCTGTAGTGACAACTTCTAGACTTCAAAACCAAGAGGAATTTTAACAACCTTTATATTTTCTGGAACTAGATTATAGCAGGTATGAGAAATACAAGAGATTGCTGGATGTGTGATGATGACAATTACTTGATACAAGACAGGATTGAGCCAATTAAGGGAGATTCATTGCTAGATCCATAATACAGAAACAAGTAAGAATTAATTCTTAATGTGAACATGGACAGCCAAGGCCACAATAACCACAAGACTGTAGTGTTTAGCCCAGATAAATGAGTAGAACAAAGAAGAGAATTACAATTCCATTCTTCAAGAGAGAAGATCCATTGGCTTATTCAGGAGTCTTCCTGGCAGCATTCCTTGCACCTAGGAGGCCTGGTCAGTCTTCAAGGGTAGCCTCCTCAAAGCACAAGTATGGTCCCTTCCAACAGGCAGGAAGTTAAATTAGTGTGAACCAGAACAGATTACATAAGAGATCCTGATTAAAACTGAATGCTAAAAGGAAGATAGAGGAGCAGTTGGGTGACCCAGAGGTGTGGAGCCCAAGCACCAGGGGATGAAGCTAGAGATTCAGAGACAGTTGTCATTTGTTTCTGACTGAAAGGATACCAATCCTGATGTATGGAAGATAGGAGACATCATTCTAAGAGGRGTGAGTGATTAATAGTGACTGTGTATTTTTAGTGTTCTGGTTTGGAATTTCCCTTTACAGTTCTGTGGATAAGTTACATTTATATTAACTGTATTCATATATATGGTAGAAAATTGCTGATACATATTCTGCTAGAAAGCAAGAGAAAAAGAAGATAAGAACTTGCTAAATGTATCAAGAAATGTTCACACAAGAAAGAAAAGTAAATTCTAAAAAAATATGTACCTTTGTAGATAAAGTTTTCAGAAAACTGGAAGAAACTGAAAATTTAGAGGAAGCTAGAGCTTTTATATTTCACACTAGTCATCTGGGAGTAAGGAAGATATTGGTCTTGCCTGAATAAAATCAAAAATATTGTCATGCAAGGGCCGACTATCTGCAGTTAGACAGAATTTTGAAACATCTTTTATTCACMATTTAATTTGACTAAAATTTGTAAACCAGCTTTTTAGGAGAAAAGCAATAATTGTACAAAAATGAGAACATTATTTGGATGGCATTTCCAGAACTAAAGGTTTTGGTCAGACCTACTAGATTCACAAAAAGCCTTAMCTACCAAACACAACACTAGGAAGGTATGAGATATTCCAGTTATCCTACATCTCCCCATATTCCATGGCCTGACATGTTGGGACTTAATGCGGGAAATTGAAGGTCTCAGTCCACATTCATGTGGGGCGTGACCTGGATCCTGAATCTGGAAACTGCCCATCATTTCAGCTTTTTCTTTTTTGTTAAAAATGTCTGAAGTTGTATTGTTATTTTATCTTCCTTTCAGCTCAGAGATTCTGCTTTGTTATTTCAAATTTTTGAATTATTGTAAGCTTATTTTTACCTCAGCAAAAATACTTTAGTTATTCACATGTCTATTTAGTATCCAATCCCAAGGAAGGACTCTCTTATTGCATTATTAATTGTCTAATGCAACAGAGACTAAAAATGCATCGAAAATAATGCTCAAAGTGTTTTATGATATTGACTTCCATCAAAAAATCACAGATGGCCTACAAAAATGCTAATGTTAATTCATCCACCTTCCCCCATTTGGATCAGCTGTTGCTTCCTGGGTTACAGACGTGTATATTTTATTTTGTATCTATAATCACCTGAGGTGGACCATCATGCCTATACTGTAATGTGTGTACACATTACATAGAATTCTGAAAATTGTTATTTCTCAGTGTGAGGGGTGATGCATATTACACCTCTCTCTGCAGACCCCTTTTTTTTTTTTTGATGTTTCCTTGCTGTCTAATTCAATACGTGTGGGGAATACCAGAGTAGTGAAGAGATTAATCTCCGATGATGGGGTGCCCACTACACGTCTCCATCCACCTTGTGACAGACAGCTGATGCAGTATCCACCRTGGACAAAGAGCCTTTTTCTCTTTCAGTTGCAGTCACAGTGGTAGCAGGGATGACTAGAGCTATGTAGTCTATCTGGTAGGCACACAGGAAAAAAAAAAAGGAAAGGCTGCAACAAGGTCTGCTCCAATTTTTTTTATTACTATTATTTTTATGCATTTACAACATTATCCTGTATTTTGTGTTCACAACTTCATGGCTAGAGCTAAGTGGGTAATGGAGTCAATGTTTGCTGTCTAAGCTCAGAATGTGTCATTTTGCCACTAATACCATATGGAGACTCAAGGAGGTTGGTGGGAATCCTGGCTGTAGAATAAATGAACTCTCAGAGTCCTGTGGCTAGAGGAAAGGATTACAGTGGTACTGCTACCTGCACTCATTTTGTGAATGAGAAAAGGGCTCCATGCCCTAATGAAATTATAGAAGTTCAGGCAAAATTGGAAAATTACATATTACTTGCTCACTTCACATACCTATGGATACTTCAGGTCAATTTTCCATATTTTGACCTTCTGCATCTGCACCATTTATCTCCATTTTTACAGTATGTTACAATAAATTCTATATTTCTGACAATATGCCCCACTCAATCATGTCCAGATCATTTTGTAAAGGTGACAATAGTGTTGAGCAAGGTGTAAAATTGGATGTATAACAATTCCTGCACCTCAGTACAATTAAAAATAACGTTTGAGCCTGACGGTTAGTGGAAAGCTCAGTATTAGATAATGTCCTATTTTTTTTTACATTTGGGGTGCCAAGCTCCCCTATCCCATCCAGAGCAGAAGTAAACAGAGTCCAATACAAATGGGAASCAGATAGCATGGGTAAACGGAGCTCCTTTGGTGCCTAGTTTGTATTAGTTCATGTAAAGAATTGTGTGAACAGGAAGTGAAAAACTACTTGTGATTTTTCCCTAACATTACCAGAAACTAATATTAACTTTTAAAAAGTTCCAAAATGTCTACTTTATGTTGCATTTTGTTGTTCTTAGTGTTTTTTTATACTGTGTTGCTGTGTTCTGAGTAAAGCCAGAAATTCAAAGAATAAAACCTTAGGAGGAAGATGATCTCGTGTTGCTTCAAAACTAGCCAGAAACAAGAGAGGACCAAAAAAAAAAAAAAAAAAAAAAGATACATTCATTTATTCTACAGGATAACAAGTCACATTTTTCCCCACAGCATTGTGTACATGAAACAAGTCCCAGCCGAGACTTCACCAAATGTAAACCTTCCTAGATTTTATACTGGTCTTTATGCTTTGCATTAGTGCTGTCACTGGTTCTAAACAAGAATTTCTTACTATTCATTATGCATCATTCATAGCCAAGCATTAGATTATCCAAAGCATACTCATCCTTTCAGTGCTTAGTCTGTATYGTTGTGTGTGGTCATACAGATAATGAGTTATTCAAAGAGTCAGCAACGATAAAGTAAATCTCTAAAACAAACACATACTTTAGCTTGTAAAATATGCATATTCTGGAGAATATCCATTTTTCAATAGCAGAGTTACTGAAGGTACTCAGAATAATTTCCTCTTATTCATATCCTTCTGAAGGATGAAAACAGACATCCTTCATAGGATCCTTCTTTGGGAAAATACTAAGAGTGAAGAAAACAGATTCCTTTAGTGGAAGGTTCCAGAAATGGGAGTGCTTGAGTATCTATATAATTCAGAGTCCCAGGATATATTAAAGGATTTTTAAATTCAAACAATCTAGAGAACACTTTTGAAATGGACCATACGTGTTTTCAGGAATAAAAAAGTTAGTGCTGATTGATAATGAATTATTTCACATTTTCACAGCAAATTAAATAGAGACAATATTTTAAGTGACAGTATTTATTCCACTTTAAACAGGGGATAAAATAAATCTTTGAAATATTTTGGTAACGCGGGTTTTGCTAAACACGTAGCCTTTCAAGACTTTGTTAAAGCAATATTGTTTACAAGGTCTGAAGATGATAATAAGCAGAAGAAAATGAAGAAATGTTATCTAGGYGACTCAGTTTGAACACTCCTCTGGTCTCCCTCAGACATTCACAGAGGGCTCAGATAAATGGACAGAATGTTTAAAACTGGGCTGCCCGTAATGAAAGTGCCTTGTTATAAGTATTAAACACCCAAAKACAAAACAAGACAAGTACTGAAGTCTGAATAGCAGCTCTGCATTGAAAAGCCAGGGTCATAAACCAGCAGGAAACCAGACCAGCAGTTCGTATGACTTACTAAGCACCCCAGCTGGCATAGGTTTTTCTGTGTGTGCATTGATTTTAAATTGAAAGGAAAGGAATGCAGAGGTAAATATCTATTTAACTTTTTCATTTCCACTGTTTGGAATCTAGTTTTTTATCTTCTACAGCTTATTTTCCACATTCAGGGTAATAACTTTTCTTTCCCAAATATTTTGTGWGTATATATATAGGTATATATAAAACCACAAAAGTAAGTATGCATATATTGCCTGTTTATATGTAATTGTAGAAGAAGGACAGATTGAAATGTCATAATTCTTCCAGGATTGGACACAATCATAATTCTTTCAGGATTGGACACACTACAAAGTAGTATATTGTTATGATGGTTTACGTTGAAGCATCAAGTAAGAGTCATGGGCCTTTCTTTGTGAGTTCAAAAAAAACTATATATCTCTACTTAACCTTTGACACAGTATATATAATACTGGTTTAAAAAGACCTTTCAAAATTATAAATACGTAATGAATTATTTRGCTACTTCCTGAGAAATAGTACATGTTATATAAAGAGAATTCAAGGCTGTCATTTCTGGTAGTGGTGAGGGAGGACAGTAGTGGCATGCCACAACAACATCAGAGACCTGACAAAATGTAACTATGGACTTGGCTTTGAATGAACTTGATGCAAATACAGGTCCCTGGAAAATGTTGTCTTGACATTCTCCAATAAAATGTACTCAAAAAAGAACAACTTTGAGTCCCTCTAAAACTAGTCCTGAATTTAGTCCCTAAGCTTAGGTAAAAAAAAMTGATTTTTTTTTCAATTGTATCATAAAACAAAAATAAAAACTCTGTGAAAAAAAAAAAAAGGGAAAGCTATTCAAAACATATCTAATATAAATTGGGGCACCAAAATATTTTGTTCTACTTGAGAAGAAAGATTGGCACCTTCTAAATCTTATGTTGTAATAAGAAAACCGTCTTTGGCCAGTCACAACCTGCTGGGGCTCACCTGCCCCTGTGGGGCTCCCTGAGAGCACTTGTTTATCCTTTCTGCCATCCAGGTACCCTGATGCTTAGGAATTATGTCCCTTTATTTTACCCTTAATAAGCAAAGACCTCAGGCTTTTCTATGCCTCTATTGAGGCAACGTAAAAATTGGCAATCTGATCTAAATCTTTTTGGTTGGTTGGTTGGTTGGTTGGATTTTGGTTTTTTTAATGTAATTGGGTAATATCAGTTCAGATATTTTCCTTTGTATGAAGGAAATTTTGATTCAGATCTTTTCATTTGTATGGAAGCTGAGAAAATTAAAATCTTCCATGTTCTTTTGTAGAGTTTTTCTTTATTTGGATTCAATTAATGGATAATCTTCATTTTCCACTAAGGATACCTACCTATATGCTTCCATTTCCTGGAATACTTTCGTGTTTCTTGCTGCACAGACTATTTCAAGGTTTATCTTCAGACTATTCCAACTTACTTGGAAGTACCAAATGAGAAAAAAMCTTTGTATGTACTTTGTTAACAAACATGAATCTAAAAAAGTCCTGTCTGGTGATATCCCATTTTAATAGAATAGCGTAGAAAACTTCCTACCTGGTAGAAGAGTGCATCTTACATCTCTGCTGTAAAGTTTTAATTGACTAAACAAGCAAACCAAATAAAAATAAACAATCAAACAGAAAGAAAAAAAATGGGAAAAAAAACCTCAAAAACACCCCAAACATAAACTCACCTCAACATAATTCATGTTACATCCAAGTAACAAAGGTAATTGTGGATCTTCCTGTCTAACTGGAACATAAACATGAGACACCATCAGTTTAATAGAAGTAGGTTATCATTATTTTCAGCCAACATACTAGATGTAGTAGGAGATACTCAACACGTTGGGTTTTTTGGGTTTGGTTTTTTGGGGGTTTTTTTTTTTGGTTTTTTTTGAGAAGCAAAGATTGAAAAAATTTAGGTATGGTGTTCCCATGGCAAAACCAGCCTTTTTTTTCTAAAAATATTTATATAATTAGGAAGTATTTTTGGAAGTATATTTAGAATCTGTGTTTCTCCTTATCAACTTCTTCCCATTAGATSAATAAAATTGTAGTTATTCATCATAGTAATTTTATTGGTTACTTATCCTCACTTAGGCTATTAAAATACAAAAGCTCCCAAAGTGTCATTTCATACCAACCAACTAAATCAAAACTGCATTCAGAAGATTCATATTTTTCATATGTGGTCCACAGTGCTGCATATTCACTGGCTTCACCTCTCTTTTTCTRTACTCTTTTTCTGGAGCCTGTTTATAAGTTGGTACTCAGAGAACTGACACTTTTATCGGGGACRTATTCCCATGTTGTGTTGATCCTATAAGGTCTGAAATCATCTGTGAGATACATGGACAGTTTTTCACTCCAGTAGTGGTGGATAATAATGGGAATTCTGCCCATCTTGAGAGTCATTGCATTCTCTAGTCGAAAAGGAAATCTGTATCAATTCTGAAATATCTTGCACCCATTGATTCCACAGGTCCAAAGGTCTTTTATTGCTTTGCCTTGTCTGTTCTTTGGTCACTTCACTTCGATGAAAAAATGGGTGTAACCTAACAAATGTTGCAAAGCATTCAGAGAATACGACAGCATGCGCTTTAGGAAGTAGGTGATGACAAGTAATACAACTTATCATCAGTTCCACAAAGGTATTTGGGAGCCTAGCTCCCACTGATTACCTTTGTACATCTAGGCTTCAGCATCTATCTCTTGGGAAGCTGATTATTTCCAAACAGGAAATAAATCTTAGAGGTATAAGACCAGTCTTAGAGATGTAAGACTATGGCCACTCACTCTAAATATCCCAGAAACAAATGTTTCAAAGATTGACCGGATGTTTCTCCAGCTCTTCAGTGATTAAGTACAACTTTTAGAATTTTCTGCTCAGCAGAAGTTAAAAGTTCTTGTATCTCTGGAAGGTCTAATTCTGTTCTGAAGTTTATTAGACAATAAGTCTTGAAGAAACAGAGAGTAAGTGGTTTGGCCCAGGTGATGAATGTGCCTACAGCAATCTGGAAACTTACCTGAAACAAAAAATACCCCTTGATTACTAAATATCTTAACTACCCAGAGCAAAGAAATAGCAAGAAGCCTTCTTACATCTGGAGACTTTTTCAGACCTTCTCCCCAGACTGTMCCTCAGGAGATCTACCACTTTTCTAAATCTTCAAATGCTGTATTCCAAATTTCTTCCACACACCTTTTATCAGCTTGCAGAGTGGCAGGATGTGTTCTCATTCCGGTGGTGAATCAGTCAATTCTTGGAGCGGATAATATCCTTCCAGTGAACCAGAAAGTGAAGACAAAAGTTACAAAGTACAAAGTAAGCCAGAAGTGTACCTGTTGGTCCCACAAAGTGAGATTTCACTCTACTGTTTCCCATAAATCTCCCATCACTGCTGGGGAAAGCAAAAATCCAAACGAAACAGCTCCAAACCATGTAACTGAACAAATCCCATTGGTTAAGATACTTTGGCAGAAATCTCTTAAGATTGCATGTTTATTAATGCAGGGTATTAATGAAAAATGGGTACCACTTCAAGAACATATGAACACACACAGCCACTATACTCTAGTAAACAGGATTGAAAATTGTGTATAACACCATGAATGTGGTTGTGAGTAGCTTCATCTGAAAGCAAGCAGAGAGAACAAGTTTCTTGAGGTTATAGACGGCAGCTGTGAATGGGTGGGTGCATTCTGTGAGGTGATACACATTGAAAACAGCTCTGTAAAGTACCATACAGATACAGTTTGTTACATACAGATTATGATGTCTGCGTATTTTGTCTTTGAACACATAGCAGTATTCATAGTAGAGCAATTTACCAAAACCTTATACCTCCAAGACTTCATAGGAACATTGCTTCATGTCTTTAGAAGGTGAGAAAAGTTCCCATTAAGATGAGGGCTCCAGGCTCTAGGAAACACCAGAAGCAACTTCACTCTTGGGTCACCTTGTCCTGAAAATTTTAGGAGAATGAGTAATTTTAAACATGGAAACAGAAATTCATACTATCTCATTTTAGTCTTGAAAACAGGCAAGAAATTCAGTCTATATCTTCCATCTCTCTACAGGTAGTTAAATTCATTCAATCAAGGGGAATAGACAGTCTGCAGCAAAAGGCCATTTAAAATTRAATTAGTTACTTTAGTTATTGGGAAAACTACCTAATGGCCAGAGAGTAAGCTAGGGGATTCTAGATATCTAATTTAGCTAGMCAAGCTTCATGCTGTTGTTGGAAGAGAAAGTAATGCAGCAAAATACAAAATTATTTGTCATCCCGTGAATGTAAAGACTAAAACAGAGGAGACAATGGTTTCTTTGGCCTGCACAGAACTTGTAGAGGGACGTTTAATTTTATTTCTTTCCATGTGTTTATTCRTCAAGTTTACATTTTTATTTCTTTGGGTATTAATTTCTGACATATCTCTTTCTCCTGCAACAAACAATGGTTTCTACTTTTAATAGGCATTCCATTACTCCAAAATAAATTATAAAGGGAGAAAAGTCCTGAAAATGGAAGACTACAGCTACAGATGTTGTAGATCACCATGTCATTATTAAAGGGCCAGGAAAAAAATAACATGTTTCAATGAGAATTGAAAGTTCCTAAAGCCCAAAATTAAGCTGCTTGGGTTTTGCACTGGAAATCTTGTTCCATTTCTTTCTCTATTTTCCATAAACATCTTATATGATGTCTGAAGTATACATCTTATAGTTATGACTAATGGTCCACATGAACTGACAGAATGCTTGCGAGAAATTTGGGTAATATGATGAGGCTGCCCATGGGAAAGTCACTTCTCCATGCCTTCCACACAATAAAGGTATCAAAAAATGTCTGCAAATCACTTCAAATCAAGCAAGATTAGGCACTACCTTTAAAAATAAGCCTAATTTTTGTAGTTGCAGGTGATTTTTTTTTTTTTAAATATGGGATTCTCTCTAGTAAAGGAGTATTTCTACTCTTAATCTTTAGATAGACAAAGATCAAACAGTGGTATCAGCATAGACACTGAAGCAAAGTTGCAGAGTTCAGTTCAAGTTCAGTTCAAAGTTCATGTTCTGAGCAAAGTGGCAATAGTTTTGCATAATTCCTGTTCCCTTTCCTGAAAACCCAGCCTTTATTGCTTTAGATTACAGACACAGATCTTAGATTATAGATTTTTTAATTACAGATTATAGAAACAGATAAATAAGTTTTTCTAAAACCTATCTAAAAACTTCCTCTGTTTGTAGGCATTTATTTTACTAGTTTTATGCAAAGTCTGTGCACTAGTTTTACTAGTTTATATTATATTCTAAATATCATATCTGCCAGCTACAGAAATCTCTCCCTCTTAGCTGGGAAAAAATAAAAACCAAATACAAACACAGTCTGTGAATTAACAATCTCTATTTTCCTTGTTGCATTTCACTTACACTCCAACTCTCCTTTCTTTGTCTCTAAAGATTCCTAATGTACAGTAGCACCTRGTGGAGTGCTACTCCACCAGTTTGAGCTCCCTGACAATGGTGATCTGGTAGGAGGAAGAGTGATGCAGACCAACATCTCTGTCCCTCTCACTGGCTGCTTCTCGGTCACATCCCCCCTCTCCTCAGGGAGGACCACACTTCAGAGCAGCCCTCATGCCTAGGTGGCAAGATCTGGACACTTGGTCTTATTTGCAGTTGTTATGGACCTTGACAGACCCTGGTGCTGAGAATAAAATCAATGTCTCTCTATCTAGTACAGGTGGTGAAGAGGCTTAAGTGAGTTAATGCTTTGAACACAGGCCAGATCTATTTTAATTACTAAAAACCCTGTCATTCCAGGGTCTCTCTGTCATGAGCTGTTGCTCTGCTCAGGTAGTTCTTTTTAGTATATAAACCATGCAGTTAAATATCTGCCAACTTAAAATGCATTATTTAAATAACCTTAAAATCTTCTCTGCTTTAGCTTTTTCGACCTTTCTCAGGAAAACCTGTGCATCATTTGTATGGATTTATGGAGATATAAATGCCTAAAGTAATGTTTCAGCACTAACAAACATGGGTAAATGTGACTTAAAAACAAGCTGATCATGCACTGGAACAGCAAAGACTGGAGGATTAAGGCAGTCAGTGAAGATGAAAGTGTAGTCAAATCTTCAGAGAAAAAAATAAGCTTGCAAGAAGATCCTAAACAAGTAGAACATGCAGGAAATATTTAAAGATAGGCCTTCACCACTGTGGCTTTTTATTTAAATCACCAACAGGTACATAACTGCTGTGAACATGCAAGTTGCTCAGTTTTAGGTGTGCTTTTCAGGATTTCCTTAAAAGTAAAGTTTTATGAGTCCTGTTGTCCTAAGGCATCATTTAGTGCCCACATGCTTAGAAAAGTTTTTTAATGAGTTCAGTAGGGAAGATTTCACAGAGCATGGAGAAAATCCATGTGGAACTACAGCTTCCTCGGTTGTTTGCAGCTGGTGTGAGCACAGCCCCTCACAAAGCACTTCTGCAATACTTTCTTGTTAAGCACACATGCTTTTTTCCTATTTGAACAATGCCAAAAAGTGATAACTCAGACTCTGAGAATTGTGCTGACAGTCAGCTGTCACTCATTGTCCTTTATTCTGACAACCTCAGGCATTCAGCCATGGATTCATGAGTTTTCCCCTTTCTCTTTATTTTTAAAGGAGGTGGGGGATGGGTAAGTATATCAGAGGATTCGGCCCTGAATAGACTTTTGTTTTGCTCTTTCTTTTGCCTCCTGACTGTGTCAAATGCAGTGTGTCTCTCATGCACTTTCACTCTTTAGAGAGCCTTGACTGGCCTGGCTAGTTAGTATTCAGAAACAAGCCAAAGTGGATAAAATTCTCCTTTCTGGCTTGCTGAGACTGCAAATAAGTAATTAGACTAAAAGCACAGTATTTGGGGGAGGGGGGAAGGAGGGGAGGAAAGAAGACTTTTGCAGCCTATATTGTTGACTGGAACTTGTCAATAYACTTTACAACTTTGAGAACCAGAGAAGAGAGAAAATTCAATACACTCTTAGGAATATGCGCTAGTTAATGCACTTGTTCTGTTTTTTCCTAAAGACTGTTTAGTTGTATACCCTCCTCTCTGAACAGTGAGATTTGCCATTAATGAGAAAGAAGGGAAAAAGGTTAGCTATGGAAGTGGAAAATTCATCTTTTCCTTATAAGTAATTGAGATGTTTCAAAGGCAGAGATAACATGGCAGAACACAGGTTCCCATCCCCAGTTCAGTCTGTGCTTCTCAGTTTCCTTCACTTCCAAATGCCTTTCCATGACATCCATATCGAATCCTCTTTTCAAAACTGACATGCCTCTGCCCCTTTTTACCTATGTAGTGTCACCTCTGAGTGTTTCATCCTGCACTCTTCCAGTCAATGCCTTTCTGCTATAACCACACCTTCATAAAATGTGTCCTCCTCCATCTTACAGGACTGCAGAACCATCCTCCTCCAAAACCCTTCCTGAGTCCCACACTGTCTATAATACCTCCAAAATGATGGATTTAGGGCGAGATTGCCTGAGTGCTTGAGGGGTGTAAGTGATGATTCTAAACATTTAATAATATATTGTGCAAAAATATACTGTAACTAATGTATCAGAAGAAAGATCATATTCAAATATTCACCTCAACCCCACATATTGTTAATGTGTACATGCATATGTGTACATATATGTATATATTTTGGTGTAGGTTTATATTTATATCTATATTATATTACATCCATATAGCTAGATAAGTAAATAGATAGATTAAATATATATAAACAACGAGAAATAGATTGTATTGCTTGTTTAAGGTCAGTGCCCTATCCTTCATATCCCTAGTTAAAAAAAAAAWAAATAAATAAAAGCCAAACAAACACTGATTTTCCATTAAGAAAGGCATCCAAAGAAGTCATTATGACTGTACCTCCCATCCCACATGTGCAAACCTGAATGGATTTCTTCTGCCTTTTCTGTTCTTCAAGCTGCACTCTTGTCTCCTGTTTCCTTCTTGTTTCAGTTTTATTTTTCAATTATTAAAAAGCTTTTTTCTGACTTTCAAGGGCCAATATTTCTCCAGCCCAACAGGCCCTAAGGGGCCCTAAGGGGGGCTATCTACTCCCTGTGGTCTGTTGGGTGCTACTGCCTTTCATGACATCTGGAGCTCAAACAAGTCCCCTTMCTTCTTTTTTCATGTTGCTTTCCAGCAAGCTGCATGTTTAGCTCCTGTGTTTTTACCTTTCATATGGCCTGTGCAGGTTGACGAGAAGGAGGAACAGTCTTCTCCATGCTCTGTCCCTCTGCTTGGTCTCAATGTCCTTTCTTCTTGGTGTTGGCTCCTTGTGAGATACTGGAATATTAGCAGCTATTGACTCAAAAAATCAGCCCTTTACAAAAGCAGCAGAGTGCTTTGCTGACAGGTGCAAGGTCACACCCTTGTGCAGAGGGGTGTGCACCCAGCACAAGAGGTTTCAAGCTGGGATTTGAGCCAGAAGAGAGAAGAGGGAAATAAAGAAGCAGACCCTGMAAAGGTGGGATAATGCTTTTTATCACACCAGTGTCGTCCCATACAAAACTGACTCTGTTGTAAACCCAACTCCACCCTTCCCCCTCATGGAGAGGATATTGGGACATTGACATTACTCATCCCTTCTGATGGGACATGACTGGCTCAGGTGTGAAAATCCCCCCGGAGACGCACCAGTACATTCACACATAGCTCTGAAGACATTCTTCCTTTCTGATGGGGTATAATTGGCTCACTAAATGGACATGAGAGGCAGCTGTCATGTCTTAGAAGGGATCATAAACCATCAAAGACCCCCAAAGCACCCCCAGACACATTTCTGAGCCCTTCCATGAGTCTGAGGACTGCACATGATCCACATCAGACAGTGTAAAATTCCCCATCCAGGGGAGGTACCTGAGCATTCCCAGTTAGCCTAAGCATGTATTAACCCACTGAACTTTGTATTTCACAGGCTTTTCCCACCCACAACGGATCAAGACTGTGACCACCACTGTGACCATTATATTCACCCATGGACATCAAAATTGCAACAATCAAGTCTCATCACTGAGTCCATGAGTGGCAATGTCTTTCTACTCTGAGCCTTTCTTTCTCTTTCTCACGTTTCCATTATATATTTTCTCAAGTGTTATTTTTATGTTTTATAATGCTGCTTCCCTATAATAATAATAATAATAATCAAAAAGCAGCTACATAGCTCCTTTTCTTTGCAACTAAATTGTTGTAAGATAAATCATAAAGGTATAAATATATACACACACATATATATTTGTGTATATATGCATACAATGTTCCGTCACTTTAATCCACCCCAAGAGCCTGATTTATCCTTGCCTTCAGGTGTGGGTTGTAACACTAATTTTTCTATCACAGGCAGGATTACTCTGAGAAGCAGTGAGGAAGTTTTTCTATGGGGATWACATCCAGGGTGGTGGACACAGGAAAATTTATTTTTGGTCGAAGCCAAAATCCCCAACAGAACATCATGGCAATCCCAGATATGCCTGATCTCAATTGTCCCCCCACTGCTAGTTTTTCTTCTCTTGGTATGACCTGAGCATAACAGACTGGAAAGGTTTTGTGGTGTAACCCACACCTGTTGTAAAGTTTTCTCCATATGAAAGTCAAACTGACCTTCAGAGTAGGTAGTGGGGAGAAAAAAAGTGGGATTGATCTTTAGTGGATTACTGAAAGATATTACTACCAAGGGTAAGTCAAAAGAGGATTGTCCCCACCTGATAAAGTTAAACAGCTATAATGATAGCTCTTTTCCTCCTGGTATGATATGGGCTGATAACTATTGACATTGGCTCATAACAAGCAGTGGCAGATCAAACTACCATCCTTGCAAAAGACCATAAACTAAAACCTAGCACAGGAAAGGCAGTTGTGGGACTTTTTGGGTGCTGCCCTTAAAGCAGAAAAAAATGAACTATTGGCTACTCAGAAATCTGAGACTGAAATAAGTATTGCAGGAACAACTAAGAAAGGAACACTCACACTTCGCAGCTGAACATGAAGTGGCTCAGGCAGAAAGTGAAATTAATCTAATATTAATTATCAGCTGTTCAGGAGGCAGAGGAGCAAATTAAATCTCTTAGAAAAGAGATAAAAACAAAATTCTTGTGAACAAGAACCTGTATTACCATTGCCTTTAAGGGTGGATCATAACAGTCCTAAAGTCCAGATGTTTGGTGGCTGGTTCCAGCTGCCACTGGGACACCCCAATGACTGTGCTGTTCCCACAGAAGTGTGTTACCCACTGGGGCTTACAGGGTTGCTGTTGAGGATAGCTCACTAACACAGTGTGACTTGAGTCAGTACACCAGGACTCATTTTTGAAACCACAAGTCATAACACAAGACATTGGGATAGGATGTCAGCACATCCTGTGTCTCTACTGCAAGCAGAATGATGCAAGTAAAGCTTGAAGGTGATCATGCCACATATCCACAAGACCCTTGCCAGCAGTAGTGTCTAAAGTTAGGTTCTGGATTAAGAAAGCCAGTCCTGGATGGGGAAAATACTGGTGTACACAAGAATGCAGACACCTGTCCTGTCGGCCTACCTGTTCCATCCATCCTCTCATCTTGTCACATCCCATGCCTGATACTGGGTAAAGACAGCCAATGTCCTCTTTCAAAGTCTTATGCTGACCACTTTGTGARAGGCTATGTGGTCACCCTGAATTGTTATACACCTGAGTTATTAAATGACTTGGTAGGCAGTATAATTGTTCCCATACACTGACATCTAAGCCATACTCARTTTCTGTAGATCTATGACACCTGATGCTAGTCCTGATTTGAACAGGCAGAAGGACCTGAAGTTGACAGTGGTATGCCTTGGCCTTTAGGGATGAGTATTTGTGCTCAATCCCAGCAAGCCCCCAAGGCCCACGTTTCCTAACAGAAGACAAGGCATATGAGTAGAAGTAATATGATACAGTAGAGTAATCAGTAAAGACAGGAAAATTAAACTAATTTTGTCTCTCTCCAGATTATTTAGATCTGTAGAATCTGTAGCTCTCAAAGCTCACCTCATAGTCTTTTCTCAGAGATCAGACATACATGCATCGATTAGGCTACATTTGAATGAGAAAAGAGTTAATATTTATGATGTAAAGATGCCATCATAGAGGCTGAGAGTGAAGTCCTCTCAAGGACAAGAGAAACAGAAATCCTTAAATGCACAGAGAGAGGCTGAAATATCCAGTAACCATCAAATCCACATTTTCTTGTTTTTTAATAGAGTTGTAAATTTTATTTCCTAGTCTTATTGTTATAAGGCCCAAAGTTGGAGGCAGGGAAGCATATTTCCTTCAGATTTTCTATTAAATGGCTACTGCTTTGTGTGATAAACGGTGTTGCCATCACCTGTGAGTCTGTCCTCTGCAGGTTATTAGACCTTACAACCACAGCAAAGTGCTCCAGCAGTTTACCTGAAGTTGTGTAAATTCCTGTCTCTAAGAAAGTCCCCAGTGTTTGCTTTCCAGACTACAGAAATTGAAAAACTGCTATTAAGGATCTTTGAATTGTAAATAAATAGAATTGTAAACATGAAGAAACGTACACATCCAGATCTCTCTTGCTGTTGATTCTGTATGGGAACTAGAATGAACTTAAATTAGCAGAAGACTTGTTATTATCCTAGGAAAACTGAAGACAATTTGACTGCATTTAGTAAGCTGATAAAACACCACCAATATGCTGAAATGAAAACTACTTTAGACTGGATAGTTACTTATGATTCTACATGACATATTACATTTTTATACATGCAGTGTTTTTACAATAAGGAATCATGGTGGCTTTGACAGTAGCTGAGACATTCTGAACTGTGTACTAAAAGCAAGACAAAAATATACAAATTTTAAAAATGAAAAATTACATTTAAAATTAGAATTTAAGAATGTTGGAAATGGTTCATCCATGCAAGCCACCTTTCAAGGCTGTTTTAAGCCAGACTAAATTTTTTCTTAAAGAAACTGTCTTGAAGCACAGACAGATTCTATTCAGGTGAACACATTCAATGTCTCTTTCTCTAGTATTAATAAAATTCACATTTCACAGGAATCCATCAATACAATGAAAGGATATATTCTCAGGATGTATTGTTTAAACATTATCATTATTACCTTTAATTGCTTACAGAATCATAGAATATTCTGAGGTGGAAGGGATCCACAAGGATCCTTGAGTCCAGCCCTTAAGCTAATGTCCATAYACTGTCATTTTTTTTGGTATGTCTCTTGTCTACATACATGCTTTTCCAAGCATTTAGGATTAATCATCTCTTTACAAGAGGAAGACATAATCTGGAAAATTTATAAAAATTTATTCATATTTATATGCTTTCTATTTGTTTAATAATATCAGATTGAGAAAATCGTTCACATCTTGCCTGGTTTAACAGTGTGAGTCACACAGATAAGGTTCTTCACATATGCAATTGATTTCAATGATATTTTGCAGTGGCCCAGCAGATTTATTTACCCAGTAAGACCTAGGCCTTAATGATCAATTAAACTAAACAACATAATCACATAGGCATATGAAAAATTAAAAAGAAACCAGCAGCTACTTCTCCAACAATATCAARTTAATTTTAAGGACGATATCTTGAAATGTACTTAGAAATAGAAACAATGGTATTTTTTGCAGACAGAGAAATACATAAACACCAATGGAGGGGAATTCCAGCCACTGGATTTTCTGTAATTTTTACCTCTCATAATCTCTATTTCTTAAAAAGAGAAGAAAACATAATAAATTCTGTGTCACAAATCAAAAGTGGAAAAAGTATTATTAACTTGTTAGAATGAAATCCAAAACATATATAGGAATGTAAGGTCTGTGCTACTCATACCTCTATTTTAATCATGTACATGAATGTCATTTCTATAGGTGCAAACCTTCAGAAGTAATGTCTATCAGAAAAATAGATGTAACCTTATCTGTAGTTCACTTTACAAACCAAAATTGTTACTTTGCATTTATCAGAGGATCTATGGAATCTTCATATTTTACTAAAAGCCATATCATTTTCTCTTCATCTCATCAGATATTGACAGATAACTTTTACATTGTGTAAATATTTGCTAAGATATTGCTATTTCTCTAAACAGAATCTGAATTTCTCTTGGCTCTAAATACTATAAAAACCATTCAATGAAATTGTAAAAGTAACTGTCAAAATGTCTTTTTTTTTTTCTTACAAGGACATTCTACTCTAGGTGGTAAAGTATTTCACATATTTTGGGATCATGTAAATTGTCCTAAAAATGCACTGGAAGAGGAAGGTGTGACTATAGTTCAGTATTTTTTTCCATGAACTGACATAAAAGACTACATCTTAAAGAGTCTAGTGACTTAGTTCTCTTTGCTTGCAGAATACCAATTGGTCCATTCCAAGGATGTTTTGCCTAGATAGTTTAGAATTAATTCTTCGATAAACAATGGCTTGATTTTTGGTCAAAAAGAAAACTGGAGCTTGGATTTATTTTTTTTTTCTGGTCTGTTGTTTTATGGTAGTAAACAGTTGTGAGTTTCAGCTCTTCTGTTTCAAAATCCTTTGGGTTTTATGAATACCTCCTAAAATTTCACCAGAATTTGCTGTTACTGTAATTCCTCCAGAGAGGAGAATTGAAGTAATTAGGAAAAATACCTTAGTCCTAGGTCACTTTAATGCTCAAAGTCACAATGTTTCCCCTCTCCTTGCATGGATTAATATCTAAAGCCCTGGTTTGGCAAGGCACACATGCAAGGCATACATRATGCTAAGCCCAAATGGTAGTCCCGCTGACTTCGACGGGTTTATATATGCACTTAAAATTACTTCTGGCTTAAGTGCCTTCTTGGTTGGGTGCATAAAATGCTGTTTCAGAAAAAAGAAAGAGGTAAAAACTGGTCCATTGATACACAGAAGTCACTCCACAATTTCAAATATTAAACTAACATAATTTCAAAATCAGATTCTAGAGGTATAAAGGAATTTTGACTTAACTGGAGGAATGAGTGGGATTTGAGAATACTGAGGCTGCTGTCAGCTTCCACTGCACTGGTGTAAGACCATGGCAAGTATACCTTGCAGTTGCCAGATAATCTATCATTGTGTAAATTTTTCTTTTCTTTTCCAAGGGATGTTGCTTATCATGTCAGGGTACAAAATTCTTTCTTTTTTGCATGGCGTATCCATGAGGTTTTTGCGATTCAGACGCAGTGCTGACACATGCAGGAAATGACAGATAGCAATAATGTAATAAAAGAGTTAAATCAAAACCAAAGCACAGACATATTTCTTGTTGTTTGAAAGCACTGACCTAAGCACCTCTGCAGGATTTTATTAGTAAAGTTTAAAAATATTTGGAGATGACTAGTGGTCTCTTGTAGTAGCCTAAAAGAGCTGACTTGTCATCAAGCCTGTTTGAGATGCTTTTATACAGAGTTTCATGCCTGTTTGTGAAAGAGAAATTTTCTTAGGCGTTTGTCCACAACTGCTGAGAGGTTATCAAGTGTCAGGTGTCAGGGCTCMAAACAGCCTGTCATAGGTGCAAAACAGAGCAGAGTTGGGGGGAGAAAAAGAAAGGAGGAAAAGAAAGAAAAGAAATAGAAACAGCTAGAGAGTTAAAAAGCAAAAGCTGTAAAAGCTTTAAGCAGCCCTTCTGTCCTATCTCTGAAGGTCAGCATGTCACTGGACTAGTACAAGCTGTATAGTCACTACCAGCAAGCCTTTCCATAAAAAAATTAAAATGAAAAATTAAAAAAGCTACTTGTAGAATTATATGCAGATTCAATCATGAGTTTTGATCCTGGGTTTGATTCTAGCATGAATTTTCGTCTGCTGGTTAAGTGGCTTTCATGTTCCTCACTTACTTTTAAGGATCAAAAGACATCAAGGTACCTCATTGAGCTAACAGTCTCTGCCCCACAGATCTTACAATGTAATCTTCATGTCTGTGATCTCTAATTCCTGCAGTTTGTCCAGGTATTCCCATCACAAGGGCCAGAGCTGAGTAAGCGGTGTATATACTTACCCAAAGGACCATAAATAAAAAGGTTTTCACATTTTTTCCCTCCTCCTCAGAATAAAACTGGAAAATTTCAGCTTTGCTGTTGCTTAGAAGGCACTGACATATGGCTTTTTTCTTATCATCTACTTCTACATGTTCTAGCACCAAACAATAAAAGATGCCAACTGAATATCCTCATATCATACACATATCCTATATAATGATCAATTTCAGGCCATATGCAACTGGGCAGGGAACTGTTCAGCCAGGCACTGCAGTTGCTGTTAATGAGGGCTGTTATGTGATAATTGAAAACATATGCTGCCCATGCACCACCACCACCATTGTACAAGTAGAAAGGGAAATGCCCTTTTGCTGCTGATTAGGACTGAACCTCCCACAATGGAGCTGCAGAAGGACTTAGAGGGGTCTTGAGCACTGGTCTGTACCATGATATATTTTGGACTGTATCATATTGTTTTTTAATATGTTTTGGTATATGCAATTAATAATTGTCCCGCAGTACATTGTCCTCTTCCACCAGCTACAGCCTGAATTCATTGATACCATCTCCTTAAAAGTTTGAAACCCCCCAGTGACAGGAATATTAATGTGCCAACACTGTCATATCTATTTCAGCTCATACATATGCAATTTCTTTGTTTTCAAAGATTTATGTCAGACTTTGCTGAAGTGAGGTATTCTACCATTTTAGATAATAGCATGCCAAAGTGATGTTATCAGGCACATTCAGCACTCATTCAAGCAAATGGGAAGGAGCACCCATTCCTTCATAACTTAAACAGAAACAGTTATTTATCCTTATTTGATGAAGAAATCTTTCAGGGGGAAAGAGTGTACTTTTAGAACAAGATTATGGTCATCCTGTGGATTATCTTTTAATTAAGAATGGATGATTTGTGCCCACTCTGCTGTAGCAAATGTCTTGCTGCTAATGAAGTTTAAACAGACTTACTTTATTTAATTACAGCTAATCACTAGGGTAAAATGTGGAATTGTCTTTGATCCACATATAGAATGGTAATCCTTGTGGCAGATAGCATCTCTTATTCCCTCAARTTCTTTTCAGTTTCTCCAGGAGGTCCCAGCTTAACTAAGGGTTAATTGAGATAGCTGGACTGGTGTGATTGATGTATTTTTGCTCAGGGATGCCATCCTGCCTTTCCAAGGACTCTCTCTCTCTCTCTCTTTCCCCCGCACTCCCGCCCCTTCTCTCCCCCTCTCTCCCTGTGCAGTCACCTTCAGGCCATGTAATGTAGTAGATGCCTGCTTGTTTGACATGAGGGACCTGAGGGGGCCAAGGTCCTGCTGGATCAGTGAGTGGAAGAACAGAAACTGCTGGAGGGAGAGAAGAGGTTAGGAGAGGGCAGCAGAGACCAGTGTAAAGCAGAAGAGGGCACTAGTAAACTGACCTATTTCAACCACAACTCTTTACACTCTGAGCAAAAAAAAAAACAATTCACTGAATACTGAAAGACACTTGGTGACGGAGTAACACCAAAGATATTTTATTCTATCTTATTGGTGGTTTTTTATTTCTTTTTTTTTTTACTTTGTTAATTTAAATTTAATTTAGGTTTGTTTGGGGCTTTTCTGGTTTGTTTTAGGGGTTTTTTTTGTTTTTTGGTTTTTTTTTTTAATTAATTGGTTTGGTTTGGTTTATTCAAAAAAAATAGTCCTCACTTCAAGGAATGTTGCTAAAGCATTTGACATTCAGCTTTTTAAAACATGGCGAGTGCAGCCTGTGGAAGTGAAAAGTCACCAAAAGAATGTGGGAATTGGTATTTACTGTAAAGAACTCATAATATTGCCTGGTGCTCACACTCCTTCCACAATGATTTTCCTTACTCCCTCATTCCCAGAACTTTCTGAGGCTGGTGAATACTGTGGAAAGAGCCATCCTTAGAAATCATGCTCAGTAAATAAAAACGGTTTCAAGGACTAAAGTCTGCACAACTGGTTTATTATTGTCTTTTGTACTTTGCAAGAAATGTTGACTCAAAATTATTGGCCTTAACTTTTGTCTTCTAAACTCATTTTGTCACTTTGTCTTTCTATTTTTTTTTCTTTATTTCTTTCTTTTTGATGGTAAAATAAGTCACCATTGTATGAACAGCTTCTGATTTCTTGTTCTCTTCTGTTAAAATAGAATAATGTTATTGATTTCATTATTTGAAGACGTATGTTTAGGCTTTTCTTTTTGTTTGTTTGGTTGTTTTTTTCAAAGAGTAATTTGAAATGGAAACATTTATCTATCAGTCTGCTCAGAAATATTAACAGCTTTAATTAGCTCAGTGAAAAAGTTGTTTGCTTTAATTTACAGGAACTGTTAACTTACCCATTGGCAATAGAGGCTAAAGACATAGAATATCTCTTTTGTGAAAAATTTAAATAATTAAAATAGAATAGTTTGCAATTAGTTGCCACAATAATCCATTAAACATCTGCAGTTTTGTCTCCCCATCGGGATCCATATCTGCGCTGAAGTCACATCCTGACAACATCTGCATGTTACTGATAGCTTGTGCTTTAGTGTTTATGGTCTGCTGATGAGAGATTCTTCAAGAGCCTCTCAGTCATCAGAACCACTGTTGAAAATTTTGCTTGTGACATCCTGAAGGTGGCTTAATTTACATTTGCCATATGTCAAAATGCATGAAGATACTCCTAGTTAAACTGTTTAACATCCTGGCCCTTTTTCACTTTGCTGCTTTGGAGTTGTTTTTTTCCCTGCCTTTCACATGAAACTGGTTTTCCTTTTTTCAAAAGATTGTGACTCCAAATTAAATTTTCAGTGGTGAGATTTATTTTGTTCTGAGTTACTTCAACACCACAGATGAAATTAAAAATCATTTAAAAAAAAAAGTTTGCAAGGAAGAACAGGATCTTCATTCCTTCTTGCATGGCAACAACAGCTGCATCCACATGAAAAGGCCACCTTGTTAAACATCATGTAACGCTGATTGTACTGAATATTTTAAAGGTCAGGTATTGACAGGCACTGAGCTGTTTATGTTTCCCAAGTGGCCCCAATTACTTCCAACCTGAGTAAGTGGTCAATAAACGATGGCATTTACATATGTAGAAAAAGTGTTTATTTTATATTTCCAAGACAATTGGCAACCTCCTGCTTGTTGTCCAAATGCAGAAGCTAGATCATGGGCTCTTTGATGAATGAGCACAACAACAAGGAGGTTATGGGTCTTAGAGACCTCAGGCCTGTCTCAGAAATTGCAGGTAGGCTGTCTGACACACAAGCTCAAAATGGATTTCCCTCTGTGGTTTTGAACAAGTAAAGAATTCTAAGGAGAAAAGATTCCTCTATTGTCCCTCACACAATGCCATGTAGCCATGTCATATATGTAGCCAGAATGTATTCAAAGGATCTGTGAGGATTCAATTGAGCTTCAAAGCAAAATATTGATGATTTGTATAGCTCACATACTCTCAGTGCTGCTGTAGAAATTAATCATCCTTCTTACTTGTGAGCACTTTTTGGCACTTCGTGAACAAAATTTCTAACTGTATTTGGACAAGTACAGAAACTTTACAATCCGTTGTGGGAAGCATGCATAGACCTGTCAAATAAATGAGGCTTTGGGAGCTCCCTTACAGCACAGCATAAAGGAAAAAGAGATTTATCAAAAGAAATAGTAAAATATTAACAAATAAGACAAAATATTGCAGATTCATTCAATTTCATTCCCAACTGCAGGCTTTAGTGCAGGTACATTAGTCTGCTTGCTTACTTTATCACACCAATTACTGCTGGCTGCTGAAGGAGCAGCTTGAGTCTTCTCCCACCCAGCAGCAAGAGAAGGTGGGATTGCAGCTACACAGAGAGGGACCCTTAAACCAGAAGTATGTGAGTAATGTGAAGCTGGTAAATGCCCCTTACCCCCTCTTCATTAAGCCTCCATGAAAATAGTACTTTCATAGCAGTAGCTAGCTTCCAAAGGATGAGAAGATAATTCATTGGCGATCATTGTTTTGCAGTAGAATGGTTTTTACAGGCTCCAGCTGATATCACTTGGTCTTGGTGTTACACAGATCAGAAGATACTTCTCTTTTTTTTTTTTTTTTTTTTTTCCCCCCCAAAAGTTTTCCATAAAATAAACTATGGGACAATATAAGTACTAACACATCTTATAGCTAGAGAAATTACTTCAGGCAGACAACTCTCCTGTTTAATAAAGACTTAACTCTGTGCTTAGCTTTAATGGGACCACTCCAGTGTTTTAAATTAAACACCAATTTAAGTGCATTGCTGGATCACAACCAAAATCACAAAATAAGTCTKTAGCAGTTCCAGGACTTGAAATGTGAGTCTCTGATTCCCAGTCCAACAGTTTAACTCACAGGAACATCCTTCTTTAATTTAGGTCTTAATCTGATGACTTTTCAATAAGGGAGAAACTTCCTGAAGGTTTAGAAATTTGCATGGAACAATGACATATCCGAAGCTCTACTGAAGCTGTTATAATTGCATTGCTTTTCAGATTGAGGGGGAAAACAAACTAGTATTTTACAATGACTCTCTCTCCCTCTGCATGGAGACAAAAATAAAAGAGACTGCAGATTAATTCAACTTCTAGAAAAGCTTGTCATAGGTGTGAATATTTTCTCATTTTGTTCATTTTTCTTTCCAACAGGTGGATAAGAAGAATAACATGACTTAGTGATGGTTTGTGAACATCAATTTATTTGAAGGCAATCATAAAGTGTTTCAAGATAAGAAAGCAATATTTCAACCTGTTCTGCTGGGCACAATAAAGACCARTACCTTCCCCTATACCTCCAACACAACATAGTATTTACTGATGGGTGGTTTCTGATCAAGAATCCCTTTGATGTGTTAGAAACCTAAACCAAAAAATGAACTGCTGGAGGTTTGATTTGCCTGCACCGTACTCAARAAAGAGGTTGAAATTGTCGTGTTTTTCTGTTCTGGTTTTTTTATGCAGTCCTCCCAGTGTCTGTAGGCATAGTCTTTGTTTATAGGGTTTAGCTTGAGAACCCTAATTCTGCTCTGTTATATTACTTCATTTAAATGACATTTGTGTGGTCAGTGCATCCTCAGAAATTCTGATGTCTCAGTATCATAACAGTCAAAGCAGGGTGGTTCCTCTCAGGCACAGAATTGTAGGGCAGACATGGTTAGGTAGAAAGGTAAAGGGTAAAGTGAAATAAACTGTAAAGGAATTGTTACCTCTGATTATTGGTCCATTTTGAACGAATGACAGACTGATTCAAGGCTAGAGAGAAAGGAGTGGGCACAATAGAGAGTGGAATGTTGAGGCAAGGTCAAAGTAGGAAATCCAGGCTCTTGGGGTGCTTCTGCATAATATGTCATTTCAAGTGCTACTTCAAATAGCAAGCATGACGCTAGCCCTGAAACAGCTAATGTCCAATGAATCAGTCACCTTTTATTTAGTTTTATTGTAAACTGAGTAATTGTCCCAGTTTGGGGATTGATGCCACGAAGAATAATGAAGCTGGTCATTTTGAAAGTTCACAATTTTCATTACCATAATTGCCTTTCAATTTTGTGGCCAGTGATACATATCCCCACATTATTGTATAAGTGTGTTCTTCCATTGTTGTTTCTAGTGGTCTGAGAACAGATGGCCTTTTACAGCAGATATATTACAAACATCAGAAGAAGAAATGAGTCTCCTAAAGAACATTTAGACGAATGCTGAAGTAATTACAGAAACCGTGTAGGAAGGAACTTTTAGATGGAAATTATTCCATATAGACCTTGGGATATTATCTAATGGATAAAGCTTGGCATGTGGTCAAGAAAGGAGCAATGTATAACAGATACAGCTTGATATGTCACATTTAAGCATAAGTGGCAGCATGAATCAGTAAACAAAATTGGGAGGAATTCTCAGTCTGGAAGAGAGATGTTGCCAGGACTGTGTCAGAAAAGGATTTCAAGAGTAACGGAGAGGTGCTATGAGTTGAGACTAAGATAAAAACCTTGAATTTGTGCAGAATAACAGGACAGGGAGTTTAACTAGTAAGAGATTGCTGTCCACACAAGCCTGATGTGAAGACATGTATGGAAGCACTACATACATTTTTATTTCAAGGCTATGTAATAATAGAGCAAAGGATAATCATTTTAAATTGAAAGAGGACAGATTTCTATTTGAAAATAGGAAGGAATTCTTTACTGAGAAGGCATCCCAGATATGTTGTGGCTGGCCCATCCCTAAAAGCGTTCAAGGCCAGGCCAGAATGGGGCTTTGAGCAACCTGCTCTTGATCTGGATGTTGTCCCTGGCCATGGCTGGCAGGTTGGAACTAGGTGATCTTGGACGTCCTTTCAAACCCAAACCATTCTGTGGCTCTATAAGCATAATTTGAACAATAAGAAAAGAGGAGATAGTTCCATTTATTTTCAGTGGAGTTTTTCATTTTCTTTCCAGGACACTTTGTTTCCTTTCCTATTTGCGCAGCCTGAAGACACTCCTTTACCATCAGGCCTTCCACTGCAAGGCAGTGCTGAAGCTCTTGAAATTCAGATATATAATTTCTTTGCTATTATCTGATTCCCCCTGCAAGTGTTTCTTGGCCTGCAGTTAGAATTGGGTCAAGCTGGGTACCTTAGGTGTAGAGTCTGGTAAACACAACAAACTCCCAGTAAACACGGTTGTGAGGGTTCTAGTAAACTCTGGACCTCAGCAAACCCACTTATACCAAAAGCCTTGCTAAAACCTGCATTGCTCTTTTGGGTTTGGGTTGACTAATTGGGKGGTTTTTGGCTGTAGCATTCCTGCTGCCTTTTTTTGCAATGTCATTTTTAATTTCTGGTGTCACTTTGAGTGTCTCTAGCACTTTGTTTTCTATACAACTTTACTCCATCAGAATCATTTTGGAAAGAGGTGTCATACAGGGCCCAGGGTAATAACTCCAGTGCATGTTTCTGAGCATAATGGTGGAGGACCATGTGTGCAGCTGCAATTTGGGAAAGTATATAAGTGGTGGCAAATTTAGCCATCAAACTGCCCATATGGCTGACAGAGGAGCACCAGGGTATGAAGGTCATGAGCAAAGTCATGCTCTGTCATGCCTTTGTTTGTAAAACTCCCTGGGCTTACAATACATGACCATACAACTGCTGAGGTGCTGCAGCCCAGGGTGTCAGGAAAATACCAGTTTCATTAGGATTCTTGAACCCTATCATGTTACACTTCAGAAGCAGTGACCAGTTTATTTAAAACAAAGAAGCTTTGACCTTTCTTCCCTTTCAAAACCAAAAACACATGAAGATAAAGTGACTCATTTCCGGATTCAAAACAAGCTCTAAGAAACATTTCTTCCCAAGTACAATTTGTGCACTTTCTCTTCTTTCCCTCTTTGCGATCTCTTCACCCCTGCCTGACTTTTGCATAAATATCTCATATTCTTCTTGTCGAGGTCAATGTATTTATTACTTATATTCACTGTGTAGTTCTTTTTTTGTTTCTAGTTTTCTTTCTTTTTTCCTTCCTTCCTTTCTTTCTTTTTATCTGTGTTGTTTATAACCATGACCCTTGATCCTCCAAGTTTTAAAACAGCTTGGCTTTCAGCAGCTAAATCTGACAAGGTCAGCATTTTTCTGTTTGTTCTGAGAATACTATTTACCCTCTGGGATTTTTAAAAGCAGTTCTATAAAACATCACTTGAAAAAAGTTCGTAGCATTCAACAACTTCCATAAACCTAGTGCTCAGCATAGAGTAACTGTTAATTCTGCTTGCAGAACTCAGAAAATTTAAGATTGGTTTTCTTCCTCCCTGCAAAATTTGCCTACACAAATRCATTTTCCAAGAATATTGATAAATATTTCAGTCTGAATACATTAACAACCTACTAATAGTTAACATAATCTTTTGCATCATTGTCAAATATAATGAAATTAGACATACTGTATGATCAATTAGTTCCTAGGATAACCTTATTTTTACATAACTATAACAGAGCTGTATTTATTCCTTTGGGGGATTTTATTGGAAATAAATGATTGTTGTGTCAGCTTTCTGTCAAAATAGCAAACAATCCTGTAATCTTCAGAAAGTCAGAACATGACAGAACTAATGATACAAAAACAATGTGTCCTTGGGCTAATACCAGACTCTTCGTAATGTTAAATTTACATTCATTTAAAACAAGCTAATTTAAACAACCTCAGAAGATTTTCAAGAAGAAGGTAATTGCTCAAACACAAGTGTCCCCAAGACCACATTAAAAATGAYACTGCTGTTAGTGCCTGTTGGGAATTGCAGACAATTGCAGATTTTCCCCCTGTAATTTCCTTTTTCCTTTCCTTTCCCTTCCTTTTCTCATTCCTCCAGCTCTCTATTCATTGAAAACCAATGGGAGTGATGCTCTGCAGTATAAGCAGAAAGTGGGGATGCAAAGAATGACAGAAAAACATCTGCAGCAAAACCAGAGGATTTCTACGAGTGAGTGAAAAACGCTGCTATTTGAGAGTTTGCTTTATAGGTCTTCTGCATGCTATTTACAGAGACAGAGCAGAGAAACCTGCTAGCAGCCATCAGGTCACTAAGATGCAAAAGGTTTCTGCTAGAAAAAGAGAGGGAGGGATGGACAGACACAGAGAGAGAGACACACACATACATGCTCAGAAAGTCTTCCCAAAAACCTGTGTCTATAGATAGGGTGCAGTCTTCAAAATCCCTGGTCTCTGGAGAAAATAGTTTCTGGYGTATTTTTACAGTGAATTTAGGAATATTACCCGAGTACTACTTAGTTCCTCCACTGAGAATGTTCCTCAGGAGACAGAGGTGTCCTTCACTGCAAGAGTACAATGCTCATCTATCTTTCATTTGCCCCTTTGTGCTTTCAACAGRGAGGCAAGATTAGTAAGAGTAAACATTTGAAGAAGTGCCTGCATTTTCCATGCTTGTTTTCAGCCTAAAGGTAAATTCTTCTGGAAAGTTTRGCAAGATTCTGTTTGTCTGATTTTCAACTGGCCAGGCACATAATAAAATGTTTTTCATATTTTAAGGGTTTTTTTTCTCAGGCTGCTTTATTTTCTGGCTTAGATAAGTCAAAACTGGCTTATTTTAGAAGAGATTGCTTTCTGGAAGGAATGCTTTGTTCACTTTGAAAAGAGGTGGAGGACAGAGAAAGGAAGCTAAACCCAAGTAAAATATTAAGAATATATACTTTTCCTTGCTAGGAGGCTGAATTTTAGCTTGCACAGAACTTGTATGTGATTGTGCATGAGTATTTAAAACATGTTGAAAGGGAGGAGAAGATCAGAGTAATGTTTCACAGACACCCTTCTACTAATGATTTGCTATGAGTTTTTGACAAATTACTACTGTTCTCTGTGCATTAGGGTGCTCACCTCCTTTATCACAGTGCTGTGAGGAACCATTAGGTATCTACATAGGATGTTTTCAAAGTCCATTTTTTTAACACCATCATGATTCATGGATCAAAGAAAATAGTTACATGTTTAGCTGGCAATTAATATGAAATCAAAAGCAAAGAACCTCCTATTGCAAAAGAAAAGAACATCCCCTTGGTAACAAGGGTTAATCCAAAGCCAGGATGAGTTAACAATAACAATTTGAGTATGTTTGAGTGAATGGCTTAGTCACACATACTGCACATCAGCAAAATCTCGTGTAACTATAATAAGGGCAATTGAAAGGTTTCACAGAAACTGTGGAAAAAAAATCTGGTGGAGAAAATCTTACAGTTATAAACAAGTAAATGTTGCATGCAAGGTAGAAAAATAAAATATAATTGCTGTAAAAGACAAATTTCATTTTAAGGGAAACCAAGTTTTCTGCATGAAAATGTTACTTCTGGAATGTTGCAAAAACAAAATTTTAATCATTGTTTCTTCATGGTCTTTCTTGAAATGAACATATTGTACTGTTTAAATATTTTATACAAAAACATGGTCTAGACATGTACATGTACCAGTGGAATGAAATCATCAATAACCACTATCTAAAATGAATTACATTCCAAAAGAAGAAGCTAATGCTTTATCTTTTTTTTCATGGGACTGATCTCTATCAGATTGATTTATGTAGCAGCCAATCATGTTTCAGTAAACTCTAGCATGCACATGCATCTTTAAGTGATGATAAGCTGTGATTGTCAATTTATTTGTACACCAGAAGCCAAAAAATTAGAAAAAAACACTCCAACCTGCAAAAGCAATAATGTCTTTCCCCAACAGAAAAGCATGAAGATAACTTCTCCTGTTTTTTCTTAACTTCCATGTCACATGCATGGCCAAATTAACATAATGGGATACAAAAACACATATCCTTAGGGGGGAGGGCTAAAAAATGTATGCTATGCTATGACAGATGATAAACAAGCTTTTTTTTTACTTGCATGTTTACATTGTTTGCTTTGGTAGAATGGGGTGGAGGGGGGTTACATTACATTATTTCCTTTGATAGTAGATGCTTTTGTTGGTTGTGGGAGTGATTGGCAGCTTCAAGCTGTTCTGTTTAATTGCCTTTCCACTTTGCAAAAATCTATGTTTAGAAGACACTGTTTCACAAATAAATCAAGTGTGTAGATCTGTGTGTGTGTGTGTATGTGCAAGAGAGACAACTGGGGAAAAAAAGAATTTCTTCAATCAGACGCATTACCCATTCTGTTATGGTTTTTGTCATATTTCTTTTAACTGTGCATTGGTTTGTTTCTATCTGTATCTCAGCCCCTCTCCAAAGAAGTAGTATGGAGTTGGTATGGATTAGTACTATTTGTGGCATCTGGTTCATTTCAAAGGAAGCAGAGGATATGACAGAGTCCCAGGAAAAAGTGAAAAAGAAAATAGGCTAGARTACATCCAAAGTTCTTCGTTTGTTTTTACATAAAAAGAAAACAAAAGATACGCATAGAGGGGAGGAAAAAAAGTTGTCTGCATCRTGTTCTTTGTTTTTCTGTGCTTTATCCTTTGGACTAGTTCTTAGAGGATATTTTTCAGATTTATTCCAATTCCTAATTAAATTGTTTTATCTCACTCTTATTTCAGACCACAATATATGGATCCTTTGGAGAGTTTATTTTTGGTTTGTGTTTAACTGAAAAAAGGAAGTAAATTCTGGTCTGTGTATTTAAGTAGGAGTTTGGAAGCAAGAAAAACAGGATCTACAGCACAATAGCAACTACTGCCCAAGACTGTAAAGAGTTACTGACAACAAATAATTTGAAAACTCAGCGTCTAATGACATCTTCACATTTCAAATTAGCCAAGATAGCTCTGAATTTACTATTCATTTTATTTCCTGAAATTATAACAGAATGTTCAAAAGGTGTTTATTTCAGTAGTGACACTGTTTTTCTTTGATTAGCAAACCTGAACAGTTTTAGGAATTTCATGAGCAGTTTTAGGGGTCTCATGAATAAATAAATGAAAACATTTCAAAAATGCTGTATAAAAATGTCTTTTTCTTTACACACAAGTACAGATGTACTGTGCACTGAGATGTAATGGTAAGATGGAAGCTGTTTTATATTGGTTCATGTTCTGAATTGTAGTTAAAACCACTGTATAGGAAAGGTCCAAGACCTTTATGCACTCAAGAATTTCAAAAAATGTTGTTTCCATCCTCTTAAATTGTACAGAATATTAATTGTTTATGCTAATAGTCAGCAGCTCACTTTCTTTTTAACACCTTAATTGCAACTGTTAATTTTTTTTCAAGTAAATCCTTTCTTTTTAGTTTTCTCACAAAAAGGAGTAAACCAGGATAGGAAAACTCACTAGAATATCATTCAGCAAATTGCTTAAATAAAATCCATAGGAGACTATGTATTTTCATTTAAAGTCTTGTCTTAATTTGGGGTTATGAGCATGTTTTATGTTCATATGCGTTTACCATGTGGGTGCTGAAAATACCACAGTGGCCAGGGTTCCAGGACACAGTGTGCCCTTTCATTACAGAGACTTCTGTAGTGTATTTATACTGTATTTGTTTTACCTCATGATGAAAGTAAATTAATAAAGCACAAGGAGTAAAGATGGAATATAAAATAAATATAATAACAAAAATCAGAAACAAAAAAATTATTCCAGGGTAGACAGAATATCTTTTTCCCTGTGACTGTTAGAGTCCATCTTTAATAGATGATAGCATACATAGGAAAATAATAAAACAGAGGCTGATCAATGCAATTGTGTATTTATAAAGAATCTAGCTTGTGCCAGTTCAGAATTTTACTCTAGAAAAACAATGCACAGCAATGAGTACTCATTTTTTCAAAACACATCAACATGTCTAAATAATTCTGACAGATTTAGGGTATTTCCCTTCTCATCACCCCTCAACCACTTTCCAGACTCAATAGAAAAATGAGGTGAGGTGAAAGCCAATGACATAACAGAATATAGATAGCATGCATAATATATTGCATTAGTGTTCTCTGCATGACATTAGAAAGCTATAGATGTGTATTGGACAAAGAAGTAAACAACAAACATGTTTTTCCCCACAGTGAAACAGCAAAGTAAAAACATAAGCTGCTCATGCAAATATTATCACCACAGTTGTTTCTTGCCATCCAGCTAGATAGCAGAAAATATTTTAATCTATATGACTCCTGTGGCCTTGATCCAAGGCCTATTGAATCCAATTAAGAATCTCTATCATCTTTAGTGARGCTGGACCTAGCCCATTAAGAGATTTTGCCCTAGGGGGGTAAATAGAGGATTTTTAAGGGCCACCCTCGTATGTCACTTCAATTTATCACAAAGGAAAAATACTTCCTTTCATTAACACTGTATAAGTCAGCTTCCTTTTCCAGTAATTGCTGTATGTTTCAAACTCTTTCCCTTAGCACTCCACTGATCCTTTATGCCAAGGATGACTGCAAATATAGTGTAATATTACTTCTCAAAATAGTTCTTAGGAAGTCAGCATTTCCAGAAATTCACATAACTTTTCCCCTGCTGCAATGCTCCTGTGGGCAGTTTATGAATGACAACAAGTAAATTAAAAGCTATGCTATCTGGATGGACTAAAAGACTGGAAAAACTCAGGAAACTATAAGATAAATAGAAGTGACAGTTATAGTCACCTTTCACATAAAAAAACTATAAACTATTTCCTGTTGTGTCCCATTTCTCAGCTGGAACATGCTGAAAGGAGCAGGAGTGTATTAGGGAGCTAAACCAGTTCTTAATTTCTCTCATAGATGTACAAATATAGCATGGAGCATGGAATTTTGCCCATGATTAATTTAGCTTCATAAYTTCTGACTTCTTAATTGAATATAGTTCCCTAAGCAGTAGAAGCACAACATAAATATGTATAACAAAGACAATGTCTTTGATTTTAAAAAAACATTGCCTCTCTGCAGTTCTGCAAAGATATTCTTATAAATGTGTTTTCCATGCTTTATCTGAATGCTTGCAAGTGATAAGCATGTTACTGGTATGAGTTAGGAACAAAAACAGGCACTGTCTTCTCACCCACAACAAGTCAGTCTMTGGTTCTCACAGTTGTCTGCATTACTGTTCTGTGTGATGATGTGTGTTCTGACCTGCATGGTAAAAATCAGGAGCCTACAGTAATCTTTGATCTATATGATGCAAAGGGAATTGGCCAGTGAAGTAACCAAGTCAGTCCCTATGATATTTGAAAATTCTTGGCAGCCACAGGAACTCCCAAGTGACTGGAAAAAAGGAATCACTGTAGCCATCTTTATAAAGGGAAGGGAAGACCCTGAGAACTATCAACCTGTCGGCCTCCCCTTTGTCCCTGGGAAGATCATGGAACAGATCCT
>QVAJ01000054.1:1716751-1738007 GCA_003546035.1 Mixornis gularis
CTACCCCATGAGCTGGAGCATCTTTCAACCTACTTGATATTACACACTCCCACCTGGAGCACATGAAGGAAGAGGTGTTGTGTGAGGACATCCCTGCCTTACCTCTCAGCATGCAGATGGCACAGGGACATTGCCTTCTCATGCAGAACACAGATATGAATTTTGGCACAACCATATAATAAGTGAAAAATGGTAACATTTTCCAAAATTTGTTTAAAAATCGCCTCCTGATAGTATATTTTTGAAGCATTGTTTTGTTTGAAGAAAAGAAAAAAATCCTCTATTTTAATGACATTTCAATAAAATATTTTAGCCAYGTCTCTTGCTTCCAGGAAGTTCCTGCAGACACCATAAGACAGCATACAATATATAAGTACATAAATATACACACAATAAATTTATATACAATTTAAATAAAATTATTACTCTCTATAAACATGTCAAGCATCAAAAAACCATTCTAGGTCTACTATGCTTCAGTTTGAGTCAAAATACCATTTGTTCCTCTTCAATGAATATTTGAGGGAATAAAATGACACACCTGTTAAATTAACATGTTTAATGCACAACAAAGCTGTTCATTTGTACAGTAAATAAGTTAAAAATTTGATTCTCATGTAATCCACTATTCAACCTGACTGACTGCTGAACCTCCCTAATCAAATACATCTACATGATATTGTAAGCTACATTACAGTACATTATTAGCTTGTAAAATGAAATTGCTGCAAAGTTATGTACTGTATATTTGAAGCAGTAACAAATTTACCAGTGATAGATGAGCTAATGGATACATTGTATTGCAATAAATATAAATTCAGAGTAGCAATTGGAAAACATTAACATTTTTATATATGAGTTTAGGCATTTATGAGGCTGATCCAGCTAGCAGTAAAAACTGAAGAGGTATTCTTGCTAGCTGCCATTTCTCTTTGGACTGTTCTGAGTAAAAAATAAGTGCTCTTTCTTTGCATCAGTGCTTTTATACCTGACATAAGAGACCACTGATGGAATTTTGGTAAGTAACTATTGTTCCTTTCTCAAAGGAAAAGTTCGCCGTACACCTGATCTGCAAGTCAAATCCAAATACTACTTAATAGTAATTTTCCTTGGCTATGCTGTCAGTCTTTCTTTTGCCCTCCAGTCTTCCTCTTCAAATTTCCTCTTGAGCTGCTAAAACTGTCATTAACTATCCAACAAGTGCTGTTGTTTAAAAGAAACAAAGCCATATCAGGAAAAGAGTCAATAATAAAGTGGGGAAAAAAGCAGAAAACAGCAGTCAGCTGCAAATGCTGGAAGGTCTGGACACCTCCCCAGGTATCCAGGCATCATTCATAGAAATTTCTGTGAGAATGGGTCCTCCATGGTCTTACAGGTGGTAGCCTGGTACTGCAGGCAATTCCCCCTGATAAAGCAGAGCACCAGGACAACCAAATTTCCCCTGAGGGGCAGAACATTGGTAGCCAGATTTTGGATATCATCCATGGTAGCAGACAGAGGACAGATGGGAGTTGAAGGGTGTGGTGCAGGAGGAAAAGAAGGAACAAGCCAGAAGGCAAGGGATTTGACCTAAAGGCTTATAGAATGAGGAAAAGCTGCAAATTTTTATATGGAAGTGTGAATCTGGTTAAGAGCTATCAGCATCCTCGTGTGTTCAGAGCTCTTCTTGCAGGCTGGCTGAGTGGTGTTTGCATGTGTTCTTGCACAGTGATGTTTTACTCAGCAATGTTTACTTGGCGTTTGCAGACAATATTTTCTTCACATATTATCCTTCTCTTTCCAACTTAGTAAAAGGAGGGGTATGTTGCAGACTCAGATGCCACAATGCATTTGTGACAACAGCAGAAGAATATCAGAATGTGAATGCAATTATAGAGTTGCTGGAAAGGGCAGAAATACAATAGTGTTTGGGTATTATAATTCAGATTTATGTGAAGTACTGTTAGTTTGCTAGTCACTGAATATCCTTTTAATTATGCAGTCTTGATATTAAGACATGCTGCATTTGGGTAGAGACCAAAGCTATATGCCACCATTACTCTAAATTTATAGTGATTATAGTAGACAGTCACCTACCTTTTTAGAAAAGGTAAAGCACAGAGACTGGTGAATTAATCAAAATCTGTAATCTTATGCACTAAAAGAGCTACAATACACTATTTCCAAGCAAATAGACAGGTGCTCTCAAAACGTGGGAGTGTAAGGAACACAGAGGGATCTCTGAGTAAATTTGAATTTGTTCTAGACTACTTATGTAATCTTGTGAATTACTTCACTCACTGTACTGAATATGAAGTGGATATTCAATTATTCATAGGTAATATAGCCCATTCCACAGTCAAACAAATCAGCAAAAATCACAACTGGCTAAGAMTTTTTTCCAATCAGTACTGCTAAAAATTATTATTGTATAAGGACAAGTAAAATAATTTAGAGAAGCCAAAAAATATATTACACTTTCTTTGATGAGCAGCTTATAAATCTGCCATTTGTCTATTTTTAAGACCCATTATTGTAGCACATGTGGGACTTACAAGTGGTTGTGAATGTATCTTAGCACACTGGCAAGGTTGGAAAATGTCATGATTCTGAGACCTGAGAAGAGAGAAGTTTACACAAGGGGAGAGATGAGTGCCTCCTCTGTCTGGGAGCACATGGCCCCACGTCAGGTCACACGAGGGTGGGATTCAGGCATGCACACTGTTCCTCACAGCTCTCATACACACACATCCAGGTTTCTGTGGGAAACCCGGGTGCACAGAGCAGAAGGAATCTGTGGTGTGATGATCTGGGCTGGAAAACCAGGTCAAACCACAGAAGGCAACCACTCTGCAACYCGTGCACAGCCCCAGCTTTTGAGCCGTAGACCTGAAGGCACCCTCTGTGTTCTGAACTCATTAGTGTAATCACAAAAACACCAAAAGGGTAGATGATRTTTCATTACATTTGGAGAGGCGACTATACTTTTTTTAGCATCCCAGTGAGAACCCCTTCAAAGACAGTGGTTCAGGGTTAATTCTGCTCTGATCTGTTTTTACAATGATTAATATATATATGTGCTGCATCCTTCYGTTCTTTCTGTATCCTCTGCCAAGGGAAAGAAGGATAGCTCCCTCTCCTAGGAGCACAGTCTTGTCCTTAAGCTTCTACTGAGGAAAACTATTGGAGTGTCTGAGCCTTATTTTTTGTCCTAATTTTAAGACACTTGTTTTGGCATATCACCAGATCCCATTGTCAAACTCCCCAAAATTAAGCCTCTTTAGTAATTCCCTGATAGATAGTTTCCTGGCACGAACTGTAAGCTGTACTTTGTCTTACATTTTTCAACACTTTCATGTTAGAGTCATTTTCATTCTTCTACAATTATCTGTTTCATTATTCTTAGGTGCATTGATTTGAGCTTCTTGTAACTCCCTTTGGTTCCTTTCTCTCCTGTGGTCTGACACCATCCAAACTTGCAAGACTGTTTGCACAGATATATTTGTTTAAAAATAACTAACCATCTATTATATAACTAATAACTATCCCATCACCAGGTCCGTAAGAGAAATAAAAATTCAGCCTGATTTTTCTAATTAGCTTCTCTTCCAACATATTTTTAAAAGACTTATTGACAGACTAGAGCTTAAATTTGTCTTGAAATTCTGCTTTGATCAGCCAAATATATTTCATTCCTACAAAAGGTCCTCAAAACATTCTGTCAAAATTAGATTCAAAAAGAAAACTTCCAAAGACTACTTGACTCATTTTTCTCTTGAAATCGACCACCACATCTTAGCAGAGGAGAGCATAAAGTCTTTGAAAAATCACATTTTGACCACATAGGAAAAATTAGGTGTTTGGCTTTTTCAAACCTAATTTTCTACTGACTCATACTATCCACATAAGCAACGAGACACAGAACTACACAGAAATATACAGATAAAATGCCTCACTTTATTTTGCTCAATGTTAATTCATTTTGCATAGAACTTTAGGCAAAGATTCAAATTAGTTCATTTTTTAAACTACTTTTCTCCTCACACTTAATATATTTCACATTCTTGACTCTGGAATGCATTATTTTTTTCAATACATCCCTTTGCTGACTCTGAAGAACTAATTCTTCGAACTACTTAGTAGACAAATAATCTATGGCTTAGGCCAGCCAACTCATTTTCACTTGTGGATTTGAACTCACAGGTCAGATTCATCAACACAATAATAAGACATTTTCTATATTTCAATTTTTAACATTTTTCATATCCATATTCATTAAAATTTAAGATATGATAAATAATAAATGGTTCTAGTGATGTCTGTTAAATAAATTCCATAGGAAGAAAAAGCAAGAACTTTGTAGCTGTTGAGTTGTACTATTGTTTACATTTATAACGGGTTGCCTTAAATGGACACATTAGATAATTTTCACCAAAACTTCAGAATTTATTAGTATTTGTATCCTAAGGAATACAAATACTCATGTTTTGTTGAGAAATGGAAAGTTTTGCAGTAGTGACTGCTTGTTTTGTCAGCCCAGTTTTGTCAATAGGTAAAATTCAAAACAAAAAATTTGATGTTCTGTTCTTGATTGAAAATACACTCCATATTCTTATGTGACAAAAAAATTTCATGCTGCATTTCATTTATTTTTTTCATGGTATTYACATGGCAGTGTGTGTTAGGGAAAATTACATAGTCTCACCTCTTCCCACCTCTTGGCTTTTACACATAATTTACTTAAATTGTTTAGATTTTTTTTTCTATACACTCTATGTTGTCCACCATATCTATGTGGAATGTTATTACATACAGGAAAGAAAAGATTCATCAGAAGTAAGTTACACAAGTAAGAAGACAACTACATCAYTGCTACACTGTAATACATTTCAGTTTGCACATGAGAAACTCATACTCAGCCTTTCCACTCCTGGTGAGTGTTTCCTTGGCTGGTCCAATCTCAACCAGTCTCTGCAGCATGTTAGCCTCTGTAGGCAAAATATGCCTAATATTTAAAAAAGTGACACCAACGAGCACTGCAGTATGAGTTGCAATAAATAACTTTGGATTGTGGAGGGGTTTTATTCTATCTTTTCAGAAGCTGTGGCACTTCTCTCTGCATTGCCAAGAGTGGATACATACCCAGTGCAGCACAGTACCCACTGAAGGGTAAAAGCAATGCACACCAGCAGTGAGGACATTGCTGAGGGTCCTGTCCATCCCGAGGCATCCCTGTGATGAACACGCTGTATCACAGCTGTCATGAGAAGGGTCACCACCTCCATAAGTGMTGCTCAAAAGGAACAAGTCTTCTGCAGATTAACTACTTGTTAATACAAGATCAGTACCAAAGCATGTGGGATGTAAATGCTGTGTTCTAAGAAACCTCTGCCATCTTGGATCTGACACAGGGATCAATACCACATCTGCTTTTAGAACTATCCACAGGTCTGTCTTGGCTCACCTGAAGCTCTCCCTCTTTCCCTTGCTTCCTTGAAAAACTTCTTGCAGACAATTAGAATGCAAAAAGAGATGGACCTTGTGCATAGCATAAATACACTTGAGTATGAAATTTGAAGCCTGATGTTAATCTGTCAGGCAAGCAAAGAAATAAATCAGTTTTGAATCTGGGATGAGATCAAATGAACAGATCAACTATTCCCAAGGCTATTCTAAAGACTAAGAAAACAGACGGAATTCTATTTAATTAGGCTGAAGAAAGGTGCTCAGACCTTTGTATTCACTGTGCCTGAAACAATTTCATCTAATGAAAAATGCTAAAATAATTCTCACAGAGGAGCTTACTGATTCAAGTGATAAACCTGTTAGTGGAGTATTCCCAGATAGTGGATAAAGACTCCTGGATACATTTCCATTTGTATCAAACTGCTGAAGCTTCTCAAGCCTGCAGACTAAATATTTCTCAATGCTAAGTGTTAAGCAGACATAGAGCAGTAGAAGTAATGCAATCTTTGGGTAGCATGTTCAATGCTCCATTTGAGAAACACATATTCAAAAATTCCTGAGATATCTTAACTATTCAAATGAAAATATCACAAAGGGATGATGAAATAGTTCATGCCTTAATGTGTACAGTCAAGATCCATGAAAACAGTCTGCTCAAAGTTTTACAAATATTTGAAAAGATGCATTTTGAATATGAAAAAAGAATGCATTATAAAAGATGTTATAATTTTTCAACCTATTTTCTTTGAGCTGTGGTTCACCTTTAAGAGAAGAGATTGTTCTGCGTATAACATAGGACGGAAAAGGTAACATGCAGCATGAATCTTAATAATGGATCTTGATARTCCACCACTCAGAATATAAAATCTCACAATACTCACAAAATTCTGTTCTGAACAGAAAATTTGGATCTTTTCATTATTTAATCATAGGGCTCACTATCTCTTTTGAAACTAATTATAAACCTGTGTTGCCACTGAAATACAACTACTCTAAATGCATGTTCAATAAATGACTTGTACGTTGAGGCACTCCTTCACTGCCTTTCACACCTGGGGAGATTTTCCTTGAAACAAGCTCTGTCAAGGCTTCCCATTTTAAGAAGGTTGATGACATGCAAGAGATTACTGGCATAGAGCCTTACAGTGCCTGCAAAAAATTTCAGCCTGGTTCAGCTACCCAAGAACAGACATCCCTGCTTCTATGAGTCTGCTGTGTCATAAGCTATACAACTCTGCCGTCTTCAAGAAAAATAAGTTAAAAACACAAAAAAGGAGAAAAACAAAATTTTCAGGGACCACAAGGAGTGTAAGGTGTCCTGGTCATRTGGAGGTCAGCCAGTCTCAGCACCCAGAGCCAAAATAGACCAAATCAGCACATATCTCTCCAAGATTATACACTGTTAATTCACCACATAGGCTGTTCCAGAGAAGCCATATGTTCTCATGCTCTCCCACGAGCAGAGAGAAGACAGTACAGAACATTGCACACAATTTCAGTGGTAAGCTGACATCAGCTGCCTATTGCACTCTTGACCTAGCTGCTCCATAGTGTTTGCAGCAATTATACCAGTTCTTGCATATTTTATTGCGAGCTGAACTGTGAGCAATCATTTTGGTAAGAGCTCACCCAAGCCTGGATCCGAATACCACATTTAATTTCCTTTTCTTTGCCACCAATTTAATTTGGCTTTTCAGAATGATGACAGGAGCACTGAGTGCATGCTTTCTCCCTTCAGAAAACAACAAAATGTCACTTYTGGATCCTGACTGAGAGAGCCTTGAGATCATGCATTTCATTTTGCTGGTCTGACTCACTACCTGCAAAGTAAACACAGAATAATGCAGGAAATTACCATGTAAGTAAGTCATTAAAGTAAACCATTAGAAGTGGATATTCTGAGSCAGATATAATGTTTAGTGTAATCCTGCTTATTTACAAAGCATGTCTGTATGTGTTCTTTCCACACTTGTAATGAGCATCAAAGGACACTTTCCCAACACAAAACTCCCACACTTATGTTGCAGTCAAATCTGAGCCCAGCAAGATGCATCTTTGAGTTTACTCTAAGGGTGCTGCTCTCAGCTAARTCCATGGACAGCCTTTTTAGTGTAGCAACTTTCAGGGCTGCAAACCCACTCTTCTGGACTGACTTTCAGTCACTTTCCTTAATTCTGTACTACTCAGAGCTTTCACTTATAATTTTCATTTGGGTCTGGTATATGCAGAGGCCTATTCTCTCTAGAGACTCAGAAAGTTTTAGAGGGATTCACTGATTTAAGAAAAAAACCCTTTGTTTGGGGATTTCAGTCTCACTTGAAGACAGACATCAATGCCATCACTAAAAGAGTGCTGTTACACATCATGACTTTTGGTTCATTGTGGAATAGAAAAAATTTATGGGGTTTGCTGCTGCTGAAGACCTGCTTTTAATTCATATTAAGATTTCAGTTTTAGGTAGAGTTCCATAAAGCTTGTCTTCCTAAATAAACAAAAAATATAAACATTTGTGCTTTATGTCCTTTCATAATGAAGTACAGAGGGTCACTAAGTTCACCTCATCTGTTTGACATGCTACAATACCCAAACAGAGATTGAATTAGTTTCCCTGCAAGTGTCATGCACAGAYTTTCCTTCCTTTAAATTGCTGTAGCCTGTTTTACTATCAACATTCTCTACTTTTGCAAAAGGTTGTGCTGAAAAACAAACGTCTGACTCTGTTCTGTCACCAAAGCACTTTCATCACCAAAACCTTCAGTTTTACCAAGCCCTCTCATGGCTTTTAAAACCAGACTTCAGTTGATCTCCTCTGGTGCTGCCTCCAGACTCACTTCACTGGGTTGGGTCACTGCCATTGACTCCTGTAAGTTCTGGATCATGTTCTTGGTGAAAGGAGCTAAGGATGTTGTGGGATGGTAATCAAAGGTCACTTCTGTATAATTAGCACCTCTCTATACTCTTCCTTCTTGTCTGAAAAAACCAATCAGACATTGGTTATGAAGTCAGAATGAATCAATGGAATTTTCTGTAATTTTCAAATATATTAAAAATGCTCTGGCAAATCTTGGATTCTTTAACCAGCTTTATGCAACTCAATTCAGGCTGAACTCTTACTGAACTGTGTTCCAGTTTTGCCTGAGTAACAGTAGAGCAAGAATGTGAGAAAATCTTCAGGTACACATTGATGAGCTTTAAATGTCAAATATTTTGACCCTAAAATGTAATATAAAATTGAGAGAGAATGATCTAATTTTTTATTAAAATCTAGACACTAAAAGTTTCATCTGATTATTTTGCTTATATGTTAGGGACTAAATGAATCAATGAGAACTATAGGCAAAACAGATTGATTTTACACAGTTCCCATTACTGCTAGTTGGCATTGCAAACCCAAAGGCTCTTCACACATTCATAGGAAAATAAAAGCTCAGCCTTTTTTTCCAAGCAAATGTAGATTATATTGTCTTTAACACAGAGATATACTGTATTTAGCACAGAGATGTATGGCTCTTCATAAGAGGGGTTAAAACTATATGTGAACCTTGATATGAAAGAAAGGAGGTATCTGACAGCTGAAGTGAGTGATCTAGTAGATTAGATAGGGAGAGGAAATAAGAACTAGCATAAAATGCTAACAAGCACAGAACAAATAAATGGATAACAGAAAGGAAATTTAACCAATAAAAACAGCTGCAAAAGGGTAATGTTGGCATGATTTCAGGCCTAGCAGTCTGAAGAGGACAGAAACATTTCATTGTTGAGCAACACTTCTTAAAAGATGTTCTACATTTTTTACAGAATTATATTTTACATAAATTCAGCAAAATTASACTTGAAAACTATTTTCAGAATCACAAACTTTCTGTAACCACAGGACTCCTGAATTAGCCTGAGCTTTCCAGAGATCATCTCTCATTTCTCACCTGGAGAAGGGGAAGGAAAAAAGGAGTTCTATTGTCTTGATCTCAAATATCAGTCAGTACAGAGACCTTAATGGTACCTGTTAAAAACTATGTAGCCAAATTAATAATCAAAAGAGGATTTTATTGCGATACCAAAATCGGGTTAGGAAAGCCACAATCAAAAAAAACATCGAGCCTGGGGTCGAGGCAGGGTGAACCTAGATTCAGACTCTATCACTCCGAATCCTCCTCTGTTCACACATTCTGCCTTTGCAGGGTCTGTTTTCATACAGTTTTTTGACTAAAACAGGGGTTTTCTCATTCTTTTGTCGCTCTTGTTCTCTTAGCATATTCATGTTGCTCTTGTTCTTGCTGCCGGTTTGACAAAAGGTTTTCTGGGAAGGGATGAATGCTTGATTCTTTTTACAGGAATCTAGTATTGGGATGCACGCCCTTGACCACGCAGATTGTCTTATCGTAGATGCATATCAGGTGCTCATCACCGGGGTGTTGTTGGGCCCATCCCTGGAGAAGGCTCATATTCCATCGATGCCGTCCTTTTCTATTGCAAATCAGTTTCTTTCACATCGCTGCCCGTGGTTTTACAATTCCAAATCGCTTTCTTCCCCATCACTGCTCATGGTTTTACAATTCTTGGAATCTTTAATTCCTAAGCACGAATTATTTTATACCATATATCACAGTACCTATGTGAGATGCCATGGTTTGCCCTGCCTCTTGTAGCCCTTTCTTCTCAGGTCATGTTGTCTCCATACTTCGTGATTTTTTCTCATGTTGACCAGTTCCCAAAGACTTTCGAAGCTATCATGGAGAGCAGGTCCATCAGCACGAGACCACAATATGTCAGAAGACATGTTAGCATATTCGTTAAGAAATCTTCTTTCTTCTTGGTGAGAATGATTTTTTTTCCCAGTCACTCCAATGTTGAATAAGCCTTTAGGTTCCATTTGCAGGTCTCCAGCCATTGATGGATATGGTTTACTGACTCTGGTAAATGTTAGTCACCAGCAAGTCAATAAGGGTGTCTATTCTGCTACATCAGAATATTCTGACAATATTCTATTCATGTGTTGTATAAGATTTCAGCTGAAGCAAGCAAAGCATGTTTTTAACCAACACTGTCTGCCACATACTTCGGGTAGACCTGATGGACACCTGCAACACACTAAAGGGTCAACCGTGTTTTAGATGTAAAATTCACAAAATGCTTTTTTAAAGCTATCTAATTAGTAGCTAAACATGTAAACAAGCCATATTTCTAATACATTTGTTCATTTCTCATTTGTTTATTTTTCAAGTATTTTACCCCCATAACCCTTTTTCATAGGGTAAATTAGATCTGGGAAGACATCCTTTCCCAGATGCTTGAGGCTTGTCATTCAAACTGGTGGTCATTTCTGGATTACAACCTTATTTTGATACCTATATATATATACACATATATAAGCTTTATTATTCATTAATCTTATTAAAAATTCTTTTGATCTCTGTTATTGAGTCTTTTTCTTCTCAATGTATTGCTCCCTTAATATCACTTCCTAAAATAAAATTTAGAGGTGATATTCTCCCAGGTTTGATTTTACAGGTTTGTTTTTTCTCCCAGAAGAGCTTTCACTCTAACTTCTTATTGAACATATGCAGATTGTGTGTCATGTATTTCTTTCTGCATTTTGGTTGTGTTCAAGACTGTATATGATATTTTATGTATATGGTAAGACTGTATATGATATTTTTTAAGGTCCTAGCAATACAGAGATTCTCTCTATGGGTTATTTCCAAAAAAAATCAGGCTTTCAAAGAGCCTCTAGTGGCTGTTCACATTTTTAGGTAGCTAACATAGCTAAAAAATCTGAGCACAGTCCCATCTCTGCAAACATTTACTGTTAAATATAGAGGAGAATGATGAGCATGCAGAGAAGATCCACAAAGAACACATATACAATACTCAAAAATTAAATTACTCTGCTTTGATAGACCTTGTAGGCTAGAGGACACAGAAAAAAACCTTCCTTAATTCTCAAACGTTGGTTTGGGKTTTTTTTAATAAATAATATTCACTAGGGAATTCTTCTTCAAGTCTACTTTGCTTAAGAGTATGTACCGGGAAACTCAGTGGCTTCAATTAAGGCTCATGAGTTCTACAACAAAAAAAATAAACAAGTTTAGAATTTGGGGAAATGTAATGGAACTGACTTTCTTTTTCCCATTAACTTTATGTAAAAGATCTCTAATTCTGTTGTAAAGTGTGAAGCACCCACCTTGATGTATAAGAATACTAAAAAATATGCAACCTGATGTGCATATTAGAAAGTCTGAGAAGCTTTCAAATCTGAGGATGACGAGACTCCCTATACAATTCCATATTGTAATGAAATGAGCATGGGAGTGAAAATCCAGAACAACTGAATTCCAGTTAAATTTCTATTCCCCATATATTTGAAACGTACCTCATGCTTATGCAGTACAACATTTACATACTTAATTTTTAAAACCCACAGCATTCTAGCAAAGATTTATTCCTGTGTGTTGCTCTCATGTATATGTAAAACTTGTTTCTCCTTTAACAAGGATCATTGAAATCACAGAACTGGACCTGACAATGAGAGATCTTCTGTGTACCCAGRCCCAGCTGGTACTGTTAGAAAATAATCTTATTATAGGTCAGTGCCAGTGGTTTATTTTAATCTGATTGCTATGCTACAAGGATGAAAACAGGGAAAAAAAAGAAATGTACACATGATTGTGAAAACAAAATGTTTCCAGAGGCTGTGTTCTCCTGCAGCCTTCTRTGTTCCCTCACATATTTTTAGCAATATTATGTCTCCATTGTAGCCAAAACTAGTTTATGACATTTTAACCACTTCTTTGGGAGATTACAATACATTTAATGAGACTTATTCTCTTCCCAAACACTGTGCAAAGAGAACTTTACTGCTGCATATGGGAGCTTCTATTTCAAGAAATCATTTAGCCCCACCTGAATAGCTAATAGTAAATATAAAAAGCCTAAGCTTAGGACTGAAAATTCACTGGGTTATATGAAGGACAAGGAAAGATATAGGTCTAGTGGCAAGGCAGTAACTCTTTGAGTCAGGCAGAGAACTCCTGTACAGCTCATTATTGCATTTAGTTTGGGCCGTTTCTAGCCAAAGGGGAACATAAAGGGCATTACCAGGTCTGAAAAATTGTACCTGTTTCAGAGTAACCATAACGGTACAATACCAGTACCACACACCACAAAGACAGCTAGAAAGAGCTCAAAACTTGGCAGTATTTTCACAGAGACACTGTCTTCCAGCTGGTTCATTTGACACACTTGGTAACAGAATCTGGTACAATAGGAATATTTAGGGGGAGAAAAAACCCTCCTTGGTAGCTCTGGGCTTTGTTTCAGCCTGTAACTAACTCCAGCTACAGGAAGTATACAGTGAAAGATCAAAGTAAGAGACACTAAGTGAGCCTGTTGAAATGAAGTGTTACAGGCATATGTTCCTCATCTCACAGCTCCGTTGACTGGGTGCTGTAACAGCTGGGATATAAGAAAAATGTTTCAGGCAGATTCAGCAGAAGAGCCTGTACTTCATTTGGCCAGCTCAGAGCTTGTATCTCACCAAAGGACTGCAGCAGCTCAGTGAAGGGATGCTTTATTTCAGCAAAGGAGATATAAGGAGTTTGTTCCTGTTTTTACACAAACCAGCTCAAACCTCACTAGGTAGCAAGTGGCCAGTGTGATCCTCAAGTCACTGACCTCAGGATGTACATCTTGCTCCCTGCTCCCAGAATCAAAAGCAGGCCAAGGGGCTGCAGAATACAGGCCCTGCCCTCTGGTTTCTCAAAGTAGGAACAAGGTCTGTTCTTGACTCGCACACCTGAGCCACCTCAACACACTACACCCTGCTCTTCTGCTTTTGCACAAGAGCTGGTGACAGCCTGAGCATATGACAATGAGCATGATGTGTCTCAGATTGCTCAGCCAGCACTGCTGCTGGGGAAGTCACAGCAAATCAGGGTGATTCATGCAACAAATGGGCTTGACAATTAATTTCTTTCCCATCAAGAGCAGCATGGCCAAATGGGTAAACTTGGGAACAGGGAGAGTGGGTCTCCTTCTAATTCAGCCACTGATTTTCCATATACCCAACAGCAAAGGAAGCTTCTCMTTCTGCCCTTCCCACTTCAGGTCTGCCCCATGGGCAGCAAGCAAGCACCTTACACAGGGATTTTTGACAGCCACACGTGTGTGTTATCTTACAGACACATGGTGTTTGCACTGGTTTTGACAGTTTTTAGCCCCTGAATTGAATTATTACATTTTTCTCCAGAGGAAATTTTGTACTTGCATAAAGATCTGGTTTTTAGAGATATTCTATACTGGATGCTAAAGATATTCCTACCACACTTGGTTGTAAATATGTCTGAAAAATCATCAGCCATCACACTACTCCAATATAGCTACTTCTATACTTATATATACTTCTATACTTATATACTTATTTCTGATGTTTTTATTCCACATATGAATAGCCTTTAGTATATTGTAATATTTGGACTTTAAAAAGAAACCAAAACAGATATGCACATATGTATGTCTATATCTCCATGCTCTAATATCTACATACTTGCACTGATAGTTCTATCCAGACTTTCCTATCTTGGAAATGCACTGCAGTGGCAGGAAGGATTTTAAAGTGCAAATGCATGTACTTGAGGTGGTTAATTTCTGTACAGTATTAAATCGTCAGTGTKAGAAGCCATACTACTTATTGGGGTTTTAATAGAAACTTACAGGTGAACATAAAGAAGGATAGATAAGACAGAAATTGTAGAAGCAAATACAGTCCAGATATTTAGAAGATCAGAGAGTAGCTCATGCTGTGTTGTAATATCTTTTCGACTTTTTGAGGATCCTCCAGACTATTATATGACAGCTTAGCTTCTCACCAAGTAATATTAATCTCATCTTAATCAAGGTATATTGGTTTTCAGCTTAAGACTGAAGAGAACTATTTAACAATATAGCTTTTTTTAAAATGGTTGAGTAATTCTCTGGCAGGGGTGGGAAGGGTGAATCTTTATTTATCTAAAGCATTAATATGTTTAATACAAGCAAGGAGTATATTTTACCCCCAAATCCATCTCTGCCTGGTTGCCTGAAATTAAAATGTAATTACAGAGTCTCAGCACACTTTCTTTCCAGGCAGGGTGATTTGTAACATATAAATTTGAGGCAAGTTTGATTTAAATGAAGTCCAAATCCTGGTTTAAAAACAATTCTGTTACCATAGCTAATTGATGCATGTGACTAGCACAGTGAGTTCTCCTTTATGCTGCTTGGTTCAGCCTCACACTGTACAGTAAGTGATTTGGCAGTACTGTACCCACAGCAGTGCCAAGAAATCAGCAACATTTACTTCTTGATTTCCGAAGTGAATCTGTATTCTTCTTGAAAGAAACTTGACCATTTTTTATATGCCTGAAAGTAAAACAACAGTGGTGTCGTGGTTTACGGCAAATCTGGGAGGAAACCTCCCAAGGGGCACTCCCTCCCCTCCCCCCAACCAGTTCGGAAAAAAAAGAAACCTCCTCAGAGAGAAGTGGAAAGAACCCTGTTTATTAAACAGGCAAAGCACTCCCTGGCACAATAAATTGAACAATACTCAATGATAGGAACTTCGTGCTGCTCTGGAGAGATGACAGATTTAGGAAAGAAGTCCGTCCTGTAGGTGATTGCTGTGTCTCTGTTCCTCCGGTGCTGGGAAGCATTGCTGTGCAGATCTTGGTGGGTTCCAGATGCAAGCCCCCACAGTGCTCCCCAGGGTCCTCAGTCCAGAGAGATTTTTAACAGTTCCAAGGAAAGGTGAAGAAAGGAAAAAAAAACCAAGAAAGAAAAAAAAAAAAAACGGGAGGAGAAGGAAAAAAAGAAAGCTAAGTGTCTCCCCCTCCTGCTAGCTATGCTAACTTAACTAACTACTGAAAAGAACTCCCCGTGTGTGCTGAATTCAACTCTCAAGGCCAGCTGGCGGAGGACAGTTCCTGAAAACAAACTGCGCGCCTCTCCCCTCCCCCAGCTCCCAGACCCAACCAGACGATTGGGATGTCACGCCAGGACATTCCACCCCTTATCCCATATCGTCAACATACGACCAAAACCGACATATATTCTACATCATTCATTTATCCACATAAAACTTCCATTCGTTCCCCCCACAAGAATGCAGGCAATACCCATCATGTCCCTGTCACATCCTACACTGAGCCACTGAATCTGGGCCCCCAGGCTGCAGGGCTGCAGGATTCCCCACTCTCTTATTCTGCTCACCTAAAACTTTCTCTTTCACTTACTCATACCTTCAACACTTGCTCATACCTTCAATACTTACACATACCCTCTCACTTACGCATTTCCTTCTATTTCATGTCTGTATGGTTTAATGTACAGACAATGGCAGTAGTATCTCACCCAATGATCAGATCTCCCTGAGGTACACATCRTGTTGTTCCATCTCTCTGCATTATCCACCATGTGCAACCTGGTCCGTGAGCAAAGACAACCCCACGAATGGGTTGGTATGTACTTGAGGCAGACTTGATCCACACTGTCTTCCCTAACAAACCTCTGACATGCACCACGGGGACTTTATCTCCATCTGTTATATGCAGAGGGTCAGCCTGGGAGGGGCCTGCTCGGTTGGTGGAGCCTCTGGTGTTGACCAACCAGCTGGCCTTTGCCAAATGCTGCTCCCAGTTTTTGAAAGATCCCCCACCCAGTGCTTTCAACTGGGTTTTTAACAGTGCATTGTGCCTCTCCACTTTCCCAGCAGCTGRTGCGTGGTAGGGAATATGGTACACCTACTCAATGCCATGTTCCCTAGTCCATGTGCTGATAAGGCTGTTCTTGAAATGAGTCCTGTCGTCTGACTCAATCCTCTCAGGGGTACCATGTCTCCACAGGACTTGCTTCTCAAGGCCCAGGATGGTGTTACGGGCCGTAGCATGAGGCACAGGTCTCCAGCCACCCCGTGGTGGCTTCCACCAYTGTGAGCATGTAGTGCTTACCTTGACGTGTCTGGGGTAGGGTGATATAATATAATCAATCTGCCAGGCCTCCCCATACTTATATTTGGACCACCGCCCCCCATACCATAGGGGCTTCACCCGCTTGTTTGATGGCAACACATGTCTCACAATCATGGATAACCTGAGAAATACTGTCCATGGTGAGATCCACCCCTCAGTCTCGTGCCCACTTATAGGTGGCATCTCTGCCCTGATGACCTGAGGCATCATGGGCCCATCGTGCTAGGAACAACTCTCCCTTGTGTTCCCAATCTAAGTCTATCTTTGACACCTCTATCTTTGCAGCCTGATCTACCTGCTCATTGTTTTCATGCTCTTGTTAGCTCTACTCTTGGGGATATGAGCATCTACGTGGCGGACTTTCACAGGTAGTCTCCCTACCCTGGTAGYATTGTCTCTCCACTCTCCAGCAGCCCAAATTGGTTCTCCTCTACACTGCCAATTAGCCTCTTTCCACCTCTCTAGCCATCCCCACAGAGCATTGGCTACCATCCATGAATCAGTATAGAGGTAGAGCTTTGGCCACTTCTCTCTTTCAGCAATGTCCAGGGCCAATTGAACGGCTTTGAGTTCTGCAAGTTGGTTTGATCCACCATCTCCTTCAGTGGCCTCAGCGACTTGTCATGTGGGGCTCCACACAGTTGCTTTCCACTTCCAGTTCGTCCCTATAATGCGGCAGGAACCATCAGTCCAAAGAGTATAATGTGTCTTCACTGCTGACAGTTGGTTGTATGGTGGAGCCTCTTCAGCCCATGTCACTTGCTCTTGTTCTTCATCTGTGAGACCAAAACATTCACCTTCAGGCCAATTTGTAATTATTTCCAAAATCCCAGGACGATTCCATTTACCCATATGGGTGTGCTGTGTAATGAGAGCAATCCACTTGCTCCATGTGGCATCAGCGGCATGGTGGGTGGTGGAGACCTTTCCTTTGAACATCCACCCCAGCACTGGTAGTTGGGGTGCCACATGGAGTTGTGCTTCTGTGCCAATCACCTCCGAGGCAGCTTGGACTCTTTCACAGGCTGCTAAAATTTCCTTCTCAGTTGGAGTGTAGTTGGCTTCAGACCCTCTGTAGCTTCAGCTCCAGAATCCCAGTGGCCGGCCTTGAGTCTCCCCAGCCACCTTCTGCCAAAGGCTCCAGGACAGACCATGGCTCCCGGCTGCAGAGTAGAGCACGTTCTTTACCTCTGGTCCTGTCCTGACTGGGCCAAGGGCTACTGTATGAGCGATCTCCTGCTTGATCTGGGCAAAGGATTGCTGCTGTTCAGGGCCCCAGTGGAAAGTGTTCTTCTTGCGGGTAACCAGGTACAGAGGGCTCACAATCTGGCTATACTCAGGGATATGCATTCTCCAAAAGCCTATGGTCCCTAGGAAAGCTTGTGTTTCCTTCTTGTTGGTTGGTGGAGACATGGTTGTAATCTTGTTGATGACATCAGTAGGAATCTGACGCCGTCCATCTTGCCACTTTACTCCCAAGAACTGGATCTCACGGGCTGGTTCCTTAACTTTACTCTTCTTGATAGTGAAACCAGCTTCCAGGAGGACCTGGATGATTTCTTTTCCTTTCTCAAACACTTCTGCTGCTGTGTTTCCCCACACAATGATGTCATCAATATACTGTAGATGTTCTGGAGCCTCACCCTCTTCTAGTGCAGTGTGAATCAGTCCATGGCAGATGGTAGGACTATGCTTCCACCCCTGGGGCAGTCAGTTCCAGGTGTACTGCATTCCCCTCCATGTGAAGGCAAACTGAGGCCTGCATTCTACTGCCAGAGGAATGGAGAAAAATGCATTGGCAATGTCAGTAGTGGCGTATCACTTTGCTGCCTTGGACTCAAGCTCGTACTGGAACTCCATGTCTGGCAGGGCAGCGCTCAGTGGTGGAGTCACTTCATTCAATGCACGATAATCCACAGTCAATCTCCATTCTCCTTCAGATTTACGCACAGGCCAAATGGGCCTGCTGAAGAGTGAGTGGGTTTGGTTGACTACCCCTTGGCTCTCCAGCTCTCAAATCATCTTATGGATGGGGATCAGGCCATCTTGAGCTGTTCTATACTGTCGGCGGTGCACTATTGAAGTGGCAATTGGTACCTGTTGCTCTTCCCCCTTCAGAAGTCCTACTGTTGATGGATTCTTGGACAGTCCAGGAAAGGTGTTCAATTGCTGGATGTCCTCAGTCATTACAGCTGCTATCCCAAATGCCCATTTGAGTCCCTTAGGGTCTTTGAAATACCCACTTCAAAGGTACCCTATGCCCAAAATGCAAGGGGCCTCTGGGCCAGTCGCAATAGGGTGTTTCTTCCACTCATTTCCAGTCAGGCTCACATCTGCTTCCACCAAAGTAAACTCCTGTGATCCCCCTGTCACACCAGCGATAGACAGATTCTTCCCCTACATGTGTTGATGGAATTAATGTGCACTGTGCACCAGTATCGGCCAAGGTCTTATATTCTTGTGGTTCAGATGTGCCAGGCCAACGAATCCACACAGTCCAAAAAACGCAATTTTCCCTAGCCTCTACCTGGCTAGAGGCAGGGCCCCTCTAAGCCTGATTTTCCTTCTTTCCTTGGGCATATGTCTTAGAGGTTCCTTCAAGGGGGTCAGACATGTCATCATCATCATATCTAGCAGTTCGCCYATGGGCAACTGGAGCTGCTTCCCTTTTGGTGGAACCTCCTCTCTGGGTCTTGCCTTCCTTCAGTTCATGCACCCGTTGTGCCAAAGCAGCAGTAGATTTTCCATCCCATCTCTTCATGTTTTCTCCACAATCATGCAGGAAGAACCACAGCTCAGCTCATGGAGTGTACCCTCTCTTCCTACCGGGGGAACGTCTGCGTTGGGTACCAGAACCTCTGATCTGTACTGCTGAAATTTGGAAGAGGTCGTCTCTAATCTCCTCCCTGAGTTTCTTATGATTCTCCTCTATCTTATCTTCTAGTTTCTGTAGACGTGTTTCCACAGCTGCAATTCTTGCATGTCTTGGACCATGCATGGCATCTGCATATGCTCAGAGCTTCTTCACCATATCAAGCACAGTCTCCTCCATGTCCTCCCACTTCATTATTGCTAAGGCAGAAATGTATTCTTGTGGTCCAAGCYGTATAATTTTTCGCAACATCACAGACGTGCATAGTACCAAATCTGGGTTCCTAGTGCCCATGCCATCTGAGAAGACAATCTCTGCTACTGCCATTTCTCTCAGGCATTGAATCCCTTGTTACAGGGTCTTCCACTGGGCTTGCTGCATATAGAGGTCATCTATGCACAGATATCTTTCTGCCACACTTCCTAGGACCCATACCCAGAGACTGCTAGGATTAGCCTCTCTCATCATCTCTTGGTCGATGACTGGATCATGTGACAGGGATCCCAAATGCCTCACTTCAGTGCCATCCAGAATTGTAGCCTCGCCTGAAGTATCCCAAAGACAGACCAACCAACTAATTATGGATTCATCAGGTTGTCACCTGTAATCCTTCCTTAGGCCTCGGAGGTCCTTCAGGGAAAAGGAATCAATATTAACTTCTGATCCTGTGCCAGATGCTTTGGCTTCTGATTTTGGTGAAGATCCTTCTAGTGGATCATCATCATCCACTGGTCAATTGGTTTTCTGTGCGCGCTTCTTTGCCCCAGCAACTGCCAGGGGCTTAGGCTTTCTGTCTGGTTTAGCTGCCGACTTCATAACTGTGGTGTTGGCTGCAGCCTGAGTGACTGGGGTAGCTGTTGATTTATATCCCTGCCTCCCTGTCTGTGTCAGCTGCCCTACAGTATCTAACAGTGTGCAATAAGCAAAYGCCAGAGCCCAGCTTACTGCTATGATCTTTTCCCCCTTAGAGGCATCATAGTACTTCTCTTTCAGGTATTTCCCCACCTTGGCTGGATTCTGAATTTGTTCAMGTGGGAAATCCCAGACTATAGGGTCAGAAAACTCCTTCAGCAGTTGGTCCATATCCTCCCATTCTCCACACCACCCAGGATTTCCTACGCCTGGGTCAACTTTTGGGTCAGGGGTTTCATCAGACCCTCGAGAAATCTCAGCCCTCATTCTGGAGAAGCTGCAGACTGTATAGAGGAAGCTTATCAGATTAAATACCAGAAAGGTGGTCTCTTTAACGCTTAGGGGAAACTGAACATTCTCCAATAGCGATGTAACAGATTTAGAGGAGAAGAAGGAAATGAAAGTCTGCAATGCTTCATCCCCTGCTCCTCCTCCAACAAACAGGGTGAATAACCATAACCATGAACCATACATACCAGGAATAGATTCTAGCACCTTTATAAACTTCCTACAAATCATTATCACCAAGCCAAGGCCAATAGCTACTCTAATCCATGTCCCTCTGCTGTAAAAACTACGTATTAGGGACAATACCGGAGCTATTTCTGAAATGAAAATAAACCTAAGGACCACAAAGGTATTAAGACCTCAAAGAAGCCTAGGGACCCGAAACACATTAAGGCCTCCACGCCAAGAGACATGAATTCAAACAACATAACTACTGAGTGCCTTATACCAATACAGAGTTCTTGCAGCCAACAATACAATCACTACAGGGTTTTTTCCACTCTCTCGAGCCCAACACTGTGGCACCAAAATGTTGTCAGTGTTTAGGGCAAATCTGAGAGGAAACCTCCCAAGGGGCACTCCCTCCCCTCCCCCCAACCAGTTCGGAAAAAAAAGAAACCTCCTCAGAGAGAAGTGGAAAGAACCCTGTTTATTAAACAGGCAAAGCACTCCCTGGCACAATAAATTGAACAATACTCAATGATAGGAACTTCGTGCTGCTCTGGAGAGATGACAGATT
>QVAJ01000054.1:1738182-1782577 GCA_003546035.1 Mixornis gularis
AAAAAAAAAACGGGAGGAGAAGGAAAAAAAGAAAGCGAAGCGTCTCCTCCTTCTGCTAGCTATGCTAACTTAACTAACTTAACTAACTTAACTTAACTAACTACTAACTACTCTCCGTGTGTGCTGAATTCAACTCTCAAGGCCAGCTGGCGGAGGACAGTTCCTGAAAACAAACTGCACGCCTCTCCCCTCTCCCAGCTCCCAGACCCAATCAGACGACTGGGATACAAACATCATGTCACCCCAGGACAAGTGGTTTTATGGAAATCTTTTTTACCTACAACACTACTCAACTCAATAATTCCCAAATTAGAGGAGGGCTCATTTGCACATGGTTAGAGAGCAGGTTTTATATGTTTGTTTACAGACATTTACAATATCAATATATAAGCCTAAGCCCTCAGGTAATGTATTCACCACAGAAAAGGAAGCATTTTTGGCTTGCATGTAGATGCAAAAAAGAGATTGCAGTCACATGGTTATCAAGACACCGCTTAAGTTTCCGAATAAAAACATACCAATTATTTCACCATTTGAGGGGATTCTGCTTCCTAAAATGAATGGGATCTTACATTCCTCAATGTGACTTATTTTTGAATACCTTAACTAAAGGTGACAGTTTTTGCTAAAGTATAATAAATTGCAGTGCTTTCTTGTTTTCACAACTGGTATCAGAAACACAAGGCAAATTAATAAGATGCAAAATTAGTATTTTCGCAACCTGCTTTTAAAAGTCAACTTAGAAAGAATATATATGCTATTTAAATACTATTTGAAATTGTCTGCCATTTTATTTGTCTTTTATTATTGTTACATTAAGCAGTGTCAAGGTTTTTTCCAAATCATAATATATGCAAATGAACTGACTTTTATACCAGTACAGCATGTTTATTTTATCTCAAAAGCAAATCAAAGGAACATATGTTAGAAAATACAGACATATGAGTTTCCCCTTGTTTTAAGGACACGGTGTATTTCAAGTCACCTATATCCTGAAAGAATGTTTATAAGTATAGACAACACGCACTGCTAACTTAATGCCAATTGAAAGAGCAGAGTCTATTCATTCGTTTTCATGTCTCACGACAATTTGAAGCTTTCTGTTAATGATATCTATCCGTGATGAGGGCAGAAGGGAAAGTCATGAAAACCTCTTAGCAAACTAGACCAAAACACTCTAGTTGAGAGCCTTAAAAGTTATAGTCCAGGTACATGATTTTTAGACTCTGGAGCAGCAGATAAAATTGCCCTTGAGGGGAAAAAAAAAAAATACATTATAAAAATGAGCCCAAAGCATATTGGCACAGTAGCTTGGGAGCTTATTCAAGACCACATAGATACCTGTGCAGTGAAGATGTTCAATAAAACTCTTAGCGATGTACCTTGATATCAATTCTCAACACCTTTCATCCTGAGCACTTTTATTCAAGGAGAATCTGACGACAAGAGAYAGAGAAAAACTTTTCAAGTTGATTAGTTTGGTTTCTTTGACTTTATTGGAAAGACCTATTGAGTTTTCTGTTCCAGGACACCGCTTCTTGACAAAGGTAATGGTAAAACATCAATAAACATTCTAAATKATAGAGACAGGCATAATCATGAAGACAATTCATAGGCAAAATGTACTGAAGTAATGCACTAACCACCCCAATACAAATGCCTTAYCCCCTTCTTACAGATATTGACCTTTAGTTTTTCATGTAGCCTATAGAATGCCCCTAAAATTGTTTCCTTTCACTCGGTCAGATCTTGACATTTTAACACTATACTTAAAATCTGAAACACTGGGAAATAAAGTGTTTGATACAGCCCTTTCACAGAATGGGCTGATTTAAATGCAGGTAGTTATACCGATCCTTTTCTTCAAAATTTCACTAATGGATCAGGGTATTATTTCTCAAGACACCTAATTTTTCATCATATTAACCCTGAAATACCACTGGTTTTAGGGGTTCTTGAGTCTGACGTCAGGTAGAAGCTATTTAGATTTTTAAGCTTTGGGAAAGGAAAAAAAAAGAAAGAGAGAAAAAAATAATAAAATATTTTAAATTGCTAGTTTTCATTAAAAAACAATCCTGCCCACAACCCTACAGGTATGGATGCAACCAACCTATGCAGAAGAGAAAGCAGCTGCTGGGAAGCTGTTTCAGAGATCCCATCTCCATTGTGAAGTGATAGCACAGGGTGGGTCTGGGCATGAGCTACAGGGAGTTGGGGACCAGCAGAGACATCGAGGACCAAAAGGGGATGCCAGATTGCCCCTTTTTGTCACATGGAAATTTTTCTGTTTAGCAAGACCTAATGTGCACTCCGAATCCTAATGAAAGAAACTTAAGTGAAAGCAACATTACCTGTTTACTGGAATAATTTCAGGTGAAATTCAGGTTATTAAGGACAGTTGGGAACTAGCTGCTTCTCAGTTTGCTGGAGCAGAGACATTCAGCTCCTGTCCCATTAACTAAGTCCAGAGTTACCCTCCATTCCTGTCTATGGATGGGAAAGACATGGTAGCTCTTCTCCATCAACTCTTTGCACTTTTTAGACATTGAGAAACAGAGCAGGCGTAGTATGCAGAGGAAGCAGAAGTTCTCAGATGAGCTACAGGCACTTCTAAACAGAATAAAAATGCTCAAAATTGCTGTCTAAGCTCAGATCTTGGGTTCATGTCACTGTAGTCCAAATGACCAACCTATTTTGGAGCACAAGTTTTAGTTTAATTGTTATTTATATATTTGTATCTTGTCCTTAGAGATTCATGAATTACAAAGTACAATTCATATCCTCTTCTGTCGAGATATCATAATTCCATTACGCAACATTAGACTAAATAAATTCACACTGCCAAGTGCTGTAATTAAGACTGTGCTGACCAGTTTGACTTCAAAATCTTCTCTTCAGTCATGAGTTTCTAAAAAATTTATCTTGTCTAGAAAACTATATGACATAGATTCATGTCAGCAGATGGGAATAATTACTCTGTGTATAATTAATGCAATCTGAAGGGCTTCAATAGTCATGGAGTTATTATGTAACTGCACATTAATTAAATGATCAAGTAACTACTCAGTAATTTCATGGTGATTTGTGCTATATAAGATATTTGCCTTGCACAAACAAACAATGCTGTCATACAATTCAGAATGGATGTGAATATCTGCATGTTGATACTGAAATATATGCCAGATTTTTATGATGGCTTGCTCCCAAAACAGTGGCTGTCTCTGAGCATAAGTCCTGTAAGCAGGAAGATTAGGGGGCACATCTATTCCTAATGAAAGTGTATATGAACTTATACATAAGCCCTTTCATGAGCAAAAATGGAACTATTTCATATTTAGGCTTGAAAATATTTAAGACATGACTCATCATGATGAATATCTGGGCCCGATATTCAGAGCCCTGGCTGTGCAGAAGTTTCTTCCCAAACCTGATCTGTACATTGGGTGGAGTACATGGGCTAACTTGTGTTTTACAGTTCATGGCTGCGAATCCCATGCTGCAAGCTCAGTTGGAGGCACAAAGTCTATGAATATCTGGGAGAAAATCTTGGAAATTCAGTGCTGTACTGTTGCCCTGAGCTTTCTGTCTTTTTGCCTTTCTGTAGAACTTTCTCACACAGCTTTCTGATAACAATATCTATTCTTAGAATGTCTACATACTTCTCCTGTGAGAGAAGAAATGATTGATGGTGATGTCCCTCATCCAGGTTGAAGAGGTGGSGACCTGTCTAGCCAATCTCTTGACCTCTGTATATATGTACAAATACTGGAGTCAAATTGAATAAAGGAGGAGAGTTTTTTGYAACCGCCTGCCGCGAGCTTCATTTCAGTGTTCCTGAAATTGGGACACGCCCAGCTTCGCCCCGSGACACTGTACACTGTGGAAAATCAGTACTACTAAAACAGTTTTAAGATGAGGGGGTTAAACGGGTCATGGCTGAATTTCATCTTTGGTAGACCTGATTGGGGCAGTTTATTATTAATACTTAGTTGGAGAGTGGTATCTGTTTTGGTGTGTGGCAGAGGTTGATACTTTTTTTTCTTTTTCATGCATGTTAGAAATAGAAAGATTCCCAGGTAATACTTAAAAGGCCTATACAAATCCAAAAGAGAATGTTTTGATTCTAGTTGAATAATTACATGCATATTTAATATTTATTTAAACCCATGTAGAATAATACCTGTGAGAAGCCCGATTTCCTTTGAATTTGTTCCCCAAAGTTGCAAGAGATCATACATCAGCCRGAGGCTTTAGTTTTTCTGGCTTCGGCGTTACCTTGTCCAAGGGCTCCAGAGATGAGCTGAACCAAATGTTTTCATTGTTTCCAGGATCCTGACAGATCATTTGCTGTTCACAATGTTTTTATTCACAACTGCCTGCCAGAGAAGTACCAGATATGGACAGAGTGTGGGGAGAGGGATGGCATATTTGGTGGTAGATCAGATGATAAGAAGCACATCTTGCCCAAAACTGTAATAACCACAAAAGTTATGTCCATTAGACCATGAATAATTCACATATCACATAAGCTGAGGCAAAAATGTGTGAAAGGTATCAGAGGAAGGAGGCTCTGTTCATTAAAGTAGGGTGTAAATAGGAAATATTTTTGGAATGTAATCTGGCAATGCTTCATGTCATCTCCACTCTAAGTTTTGCAAGAATTTTTTGTAAGGTTGAACTTTGTTCCGCTTGGGTGCAGGCATCAGCACAGAGCTTGCTGATCTGAAACTAACACCAAACATTGTTCTTAGGTTTCATGCCATTAGCTGTTGAAATGAAAGGGCAAAATGAAAGGGGAAAGGGCAAAGAGGAAAGGGCAAGGGCACAGGGAAAGAGGAAAGGGAAAGAAGGAAAAAGAARGGGGAAAGGGAAAGATGAAAATGGGAAGGGGAAAAAACAGATCACAGGAAGGGGAGGAGACAGAATCACAGGATGAATATTCTGGTCCTAAACAAGCTAAAAWCCCAGAAGCACACAAACTACTTCTTTATAAAACATCTCTGAAGGAAGTTAGGATGAAGAAAAGAAGGTAAAAAACAATGTACAAAAGAAACAGGAACATTGGAAGGGAGGAAAGAAAATATACTGTGCTGTGAAAGTTGCACCAAATTAATATATCCTTAATCTTTACCAATATTGATTACTTACCTTTTCTAAATTAAGGCAGTGTACATAGTATTTATTTTTTCATTCCATGCAGGGACAAAGGCCAATATCTCTTATTTAGCTGTTCCTTTTGTACTCTAATGAGGATTTTTATATATATTATTATGGGAATTTATATATTATATTCTTAAATATATTTCGCTAATTTCTTTATTTACACAATATGTGAAAAAAAATTCTTAAAACAAAACAAACCCCCCAAAAAGCGCCACTTTAGTTATTGTTCAGGGAATAAAACCATAGCTAGAATATTTTGAGGGCTATTGGTGAATTATACTTATTCCAGTGTAATAAATCCTAATGCTTTGGGGATACCTTCCTCCCCCCATGAACCAGTGGACTTGAGCATAGCTAATGATGTCACTAGTGACAGTYACCAAATTCTTATCTGTCATCGGAAATATTAATGGATTGCATTTTCTTCTGCAACTTCTTCAACATAAACTACTGGCAATGGAACATAATGCTATTTCAAAGAGACACCGTTATTTTCCTAAATATCTTAATCCTGTTCCTGTGTTATTTTCACACTTCATGCCTCCAGCTTGCAAACATCCAGCTTTTGCTCCAAGTCATGATGCAGATGAAAAATCTCTCTAGGTCTAAAGATGTTAGTGGAAGCTCCCCCATAGTAATACACACTGTAAATCTCCCAATAACTCCAGCCCTCTATTGGGATCTCTCATGGGGTTCTCAGGCCTGAATCCATGGATAAGCCATGACCCCTACTCCTTCTGGGCAAGTAAGGTTAAATTAAGGTACATACACACTGCCATTAACAGGAGGAAAGAGTAATGCGTATCTAGAGAGACCAAACCACTTGGACTAAACTATGTCTATATATTGCCTACACAGAGTATTAATCTTTGCATCACAGTGCAACGGTACTACATGCTGAAGCTGGTATATTCCAGGTGTCACAAGGGTGTGTTCTCTGCTGAGCTCCGTGAGGTCCTAGCATGCAATTTATTCCTAGAGGCTTCTAATTTGGGGGTGAAACTTTTAAACTGGGGGAAAGACCACTACTCTGCTACACAGTTCCTACTCTTCATTTTCAAGAAAGGTTTTCAGAGACTTCTCATGCAAAAAGAAAGCAGAATTAATATCTCCATTCCTATTTCCAGCCACAACCAAAGGCATGTRTTTGCAACATTCTTAAGCTGTCCAACTTGGACTCCTGGAACTGGCAACCCTGACTGGACAGGAATCACATTAATACCATACAAAGGTCCCAGGAGGGTTGTGATAAGGATGAGAATGTCATCTGTACTACTTTATGAGCCAAACCAAAATATCTGAAAGACTATGTCTTCTTCTTGTAGGAGGAGATAGCTTTTCCCTATCCTCTACCCAACACCGTGGTCACAGTGGGAAAATGGGACATATATTTAGCTGTTTGTGAGGAACAATTTCAATTATACTATCTGATCCATCTTTATTATTTTTTCTTTCCACTTACTTAAAATATGTTGGAGAAGTGATCAAGAAAAGCAAAAAACAAGAAAAGAAAAAATAGAGAACAGCTCCTATCCGTGGAAGCCATAAATAAAAGCTGACTATGAAAATAACCTCAGGAYCAATAAACTACTGGGTGATAATGCACTGGATTTGAATTCAAGAAAACAAAACATCATATCTCACTCAGAACAGAGACCTCATTTTGCAGGAAATTTCTGATAAAGACAGCWCTGCTGTCTGTCCAAATGAAGGAATTAACACATGCAAATAATTTTCTACATCCTGCAGAAGTACTGCCATAATTTATCCCTGCTCTGAATCTCATCCTTTGCTACTTTCTTTCATCTTGAGCCCCTGTACTTTATTCCTAGCCACAGATGGCACAGCACTATGTGTTTATCCACATGTACACAAGTAGATTAATTACGTAGAACTTCTGTTCAGGAGTGCAAGTACTCAACTCTACATGTCCAGTGTGGAGGTAGARGACTCCCTTTGCTGACTGTTTTACTGGCTAAAAGGGTTAAGTCTGTTCATTCTGTCAAACACATACAAATTCTCTGTATGCAAAGTAAAGGAGAAGTTTAAAAAACCAACCCTCTTGGATACCTTGGTATTGCATGAGATTAGGTTTTTTCATTTATCCAGGAGTTATTCCTGGTGTAGACAGAAAGAGAAAGAAAATATTAGGAAAGTATTTTTTGAAGATCTTGCATCAGCAACACATAYTCATGTGAAGGGAAACAGATGAATCACTTAACTGGATTCAAAATTTAATCACTACTAAGTTTTCAAACGCTTAAAACTCTTAAAGCTTCAAAATACATTCTGCTTGTAGAGCTGATAAAACATGTACCAGCCATTCTGCAAATGAGGTTTATGGAAGCTTCTACTGCAGGTAAAAAATACTGAATAAGCAGTATTTTGTCTATCCTTTTAGTTTGATTCTGTGAGAGATGGAGAGATGAAAATTAAGTCATAAAAGATACACAGTAAGGTAAAAGGAGAAAGAAATTAAGTGTGTAACCAGCAAGGAAAAATCCCTGCACCAGATTCTCAACATAAAGCATGGGTTCAAATCACTTGGAAGTGGCATATAATCTTAGACACAGGTGTTTCTGKTTTTTTAGTGGCAAGAAATTTGTGGGTTTCTGAACTAAATTAGTAGAAATGGGTTGAAACTTAGTAGCACATAATGCAAGTCTAGGCATATAAATTACAGGAATTTGTAGGTATACAGAGGAGACAGAGTAGGAAGCAGCCAAGGAAGAAGACCTCAGTGACATAGCTCTGAAAATGCAAGTGTAGCATCAGATGTGCTAAGAAAGGAGTATTGATAAATCCATCCAGGGCACTGCTGAAAGTACCGAGAGCACTCTGTGATATACTGGTAGTGTATCTCTGAGAAGGAGTAAACCAAACTACAGAAGATGGGTATTAATTGTTCAGGGAATAAAACTATATCTAGAATCTAATCAGGGAAATGAATGGGACAGGAAGGGGGACTGAGGAAGCTGGACAGTTTAGTGATACATTCACCTATGCAAAGGGGCCCAGCAGGGCTAGAATTGTTTCTTGCAAATACTTGCATATGTCAATATCAGGGGGGAGAAAAGCTGCTTAAGTTAAAATACCAGAAAAGAAGAACATTTATTTCCACCATGCATGATCATTTTTACAGCAAAAATTAAAAGTTTCTAATTATCAAAGCCACATGCTTTCAAGTCAGAAGAAATGGTTTGAAACAGCAAAACTATTCTAGGCATGACTTGTTTACTTTCAAAATGGCATTGCACAATAGAAGGAGTGGTAATATCTGGAGGCTGGACTGACCAGCCTTTGAGTAAAAAGTCGTTATGTCACCCATTGGTCCCATTTAAAATGTTGTTGGATTGGGGCACTTTTTCCCCAAGATGCTTTCCAGATTTCTGCTCATTCAGCTGTTATTTTATTTTGCCTGCACTTCCTTTGCACCTGTATTCTCTTTTTTTCTTGAAGTTTTAGGCCATGGGAGGACACATTCATGTAATATATATATGTTTGTATATGTATACCTACATAAATGCCATCTTTTCCATCATTTTCCTGTGTGCCAAATCTGATATATTTTCATGCATTACACTGTGATTTCAATAATATTATTAAAATATGCCTTGTGGTGCTACAGTAAAATCAACTGTTATAATACCATGAAGATATCATTTCCAGGAAAATCAGTCATGTCTGTAGACTGTACCATGGCTTTCYTATGTAAGTTGCAAATATGTATTGGGTTTATTTTGGGTTTATCTTCTGGCTGTACAGAACAATGTCTGAATCCACAATACCCTGTAATTTATGGACAACAACATTCACCATTGTTCAGGAACACTTACCAGTGTTGGCTATTCAAATTTATACATTAAGCATTTTCTATCTATGAGTGCCTACTGATGGGCAGATAGGGAGTAGCAAAATGAAATCTTACCAATTTACAGGGCAGTTTCTATTCTTCAGGTGTCTCCTCGTCACAAAAATTGGTCAGCTACAACATGATGCTCTCTTTTTTGGCTGCATTAGTGATGCAGAGGGAAAAAAACCTCATGTCAACAAGCAAAGCTCAGAAACATTTTTATTAGATAGTAATACTAATCATAGAGTCTGGAGAATGTATTGGTATTTTGTGGCTTAAGAGTAACTAATTGTCTTTCCTTGTGAACTTCTAGTATTTAAGAAATTCAGACCCAAACACCATTTCGCCTTAAAGTGAACCAGAGAGGTATTTACGTAGGAGTGTTATCTTCAGAGCAGCTCAGAAAAGCTAATACTTTGCAGAAAAGTGTCTGGAAACAAGAAGAAATTTTTCAAGTGTCTGTCGAAATGCCCTCCAGTCTGCTAGGGAGTTGATGACTGCACTCTTACTGCAAGCAGCTAAGTCTTTAAACTCCAGCAGATAAAAGCAGTGGTCAAGTCTGGAGGAATAGATATTCTTACATGAAACATAATACAGCATGAAATGGAGAGAAAGGAGATCCTATGCTTTTAACCAACAGCTCCTTGACAACAAGTCTGAGTGTAAGCAGATGTTGCTGCATAACCAAGGCCTTTGTCCATATAGGCCTTAAGAGCTTAGCTTCTAATGGAGAGGTGGATGGCCCTGATTTACACAGTTCTGCAATAAGGCTGGAAATACCTTTATATAGCCACAAAGATAATTATCTTCTTAACACCAGGCAGTTTGCAAGTACCTCATAACATTCAAAGAGGCAAATTTACTGCTCAAATAAGAAAACAAAGCAAAAGTTTAAGGGATTTTGCYAGCAAAGTTTTCTACCCTTATCAGAGGTAAGGTCTTGAGAGCCAACTTTCAAGTCTAAAGTGAAAGTTCCAGATCTCAAAGCAACTCGTTTGAAGCATTGTGAACTGCAGAGGTCAGTAGGTGAAATTCTAAGTACAATGGAGCTCCTTTTTCTCTTAACATTTTCTCTCTCTTTGCACTTTGGATCTGGTTTTCTGGCATGGTACAAAGGCCAGATGGCCCTACCATGGGCTATCACAGCTTCCATGTATTTGTCAACATCTGAGGTGCCCACTTTTCCAGGCAAAATTTTTGAGGTTCAAATCCTGGCTGAGAAGAAGAGTGAAGCAAGGCGTGCAGGTAGGATTCACCCTGTGGTGAACTGTCACAGGCACCTGTTCACCAACTATCCTTCAGCTTTGCATCCTGATCCACATCAGCCCAAGGATGTCGCTGCCTGTAGCAGAGGGGATGGAAGCAGATGACATTTAAGTTCCATACTGTAATATATGATACAAAATMATTCGTGCTTGAGAATTAAAGATTCCAGAAATTGTGAAACCACAGTCAGCGACAGGGGAAGAAATCGATTTGCAACAGAAAAGAGGGTGGAATCGAGCACAGATGGGCTGCCTCCGGTGATAGGTCTGGCTACGCCCCCGTGATAAGCACTCGATATGCATCTCCGATAAGATWATATGTGTCGTCAACGACAAGCATTCTCAAGCCCAATTCCCGTAAAAAGAATCAAGCATCCATCTCTTCCTGGAAAACCTTTTGTCAGACCAGCAGCAAGAAGAGAAACTACATGAATATGCTAAAGGAACAAGAGCAACAAAAAGAATGAGAAAACCCTTGTTGAGTCGAAAAACTGTATAAAAACGGACCCTGCGAAGGCAGAATTCGTGAACAGAGGGGGATTCGGAGCGGTAGAGTCCGAATCTAAGTTCACCCAGCGTCAACCCCGGGCTCAACGCTGTTTTTGATTATGGCTTTCCAAAACTGATTTTGATGTTGCAATAAAATCCACTTTAATTATCAATTTGGTTACACTGTTTATAACACATACCAATCCATTCTAAAATCCCACAACAGGAATTACTCCTTTTATCCTCAAAGCTGATGTAAAGTCTTAAAATGCTACTGGGAGTGTTGCGTTCTGGCTGAACAATCCTCAACGCAGGCAGAAGAAGCCATTTTGTCCATTTTATATCTTGGGTGTTTTATAGACTAGGGCAGGCAACAGAGTTGCAATTTTTCATTTTTCTCTGGAGCACACACTGGTTGCTATTTGTTTGTCATGACATTGCATATTTAGACTCCAAACCATAAGTTTGAAAAAGAGAGCTACCTCCTTTTCCTAAAAAATGCAGCTTGCTTTAAAAAGAAACTATCAAGGCAATATAAACAGAACAGAGGAAAGTTTTATTAGCAAAACTGCAATACCATCATGATGATCTTTCTGAATGTTGTGACTGATTCCAAACTTGTTTCCCAGTAATTTGCTGATAATAAATGCATAATTCTGACCAGTATACAGAGTACTAATCATTGCAGAAATGCACTGATAAAATATTATGCAAAGGACAAGTAACCGGTAACTGCAGACAAAGTCACACTTTCTGTAATATTTATGACTGCAGATTGTGGAAATGTACATTATAGGTTTAAGTGTTSAACACTTTGGGTTTTGAATGTGACAGAAATGCACATTTCTGATCAGAACACGTAGTGCCAAATTATTGGGAAAAAACATTGATACAATATTATATATTTGCAAATAGCAACTGCAGATAAAGTCAGTATTGTAATATTTTTACTGCATATATTAAAAATATACTTTTTCAGTTTAAGTATTATATATTTTCTCTTTCTTATCTGTCAAGATAGATAATATTTACCTGGTAGTAACAGAAAAGGATATTTTTTAAGGAAAGAAATTTCAAAAATGTGCTTAATTCATAAGTTCTTATCAAATTAGTATGAAATAACAAAGTTTAAATAAAAGATGATGTGATGTCACTAAAAGCAAAATGGGTTTTAAATGATGCTTTATGATTTCAGTTTTCTATTCACAGTGTCTACCTAACAATGTTTTTGTAATTGTAGAAAATTTTCAGTGCTGAGTTAAATAATGCCCTTAACACAATATGTTTGCCAGTTTAAAGAAGTCATGAATAAGTGGTAAAGATGCAAATTCTGAGTCRTCTGAGTCATATTTCACTGCCATTTGTCATAAAAAAATGAACCCATTATTTGTTTAAAATCCTTTTTACAATGTTTTCAGACAGAAAGAAGTCACATAACACCAGCAAAAAGCAAAGGTCAATGTTCATCATGCTGGTTTTTAAAGGTGGTAGGTCAATGTGCAAAACTGTGGGATTTCTGAAAATAAAGAAAGACATCTTTGAGGAAAATGGAAAAGAGACATCTTGTTTTAAAGCATTTATTTTAAAAGACAAATACCTCCATAACAACCAGACCTTGATGTCTCTGACACAAGAAACCTGTGAAAGTCATTAAGGCTGTCCGAGTGAAGCTCCTACCGTTGCTCCACTTTAGGGTGAGTGTAAGCACACTTAAAATTAAATTACTTTGAAATAAAGTTAGAGCACTAAGCAATATCCTGCTTTTGACTCAGCAGGGTTTCCCGTGAGAAAAGAAAGTGGGCAAAGACAGCTTAAAAAGACAGACAAACATATTTACCCCTAGGTGGAAGGTACAAATTAAATTAGCTTGCCACAAAAGGGAGATGTTTTCTCCTTCTGTTCAGATGTCATGGTAGTGAGGAAACATCGTCTGGGGCCAAGTAAAATGGCACAAATGCATTCTACTAAGCTACCATTCATCCTGTTCCAAGGACTAAACAGAGCACATAAAAGAACAGCACTGCTGAAATACTTCCTAGTTACCAAACRGGGACTTACAGAGGAACATGAGAGAGGAAGGTGGGGATATTTCCAGCATGGATTTCACTGTTGGGGTGGGAATGACAGAGGATTTAATCGACCTGATGAGGCTAGATATGAAATGCCATTGCCATAGTCTGATTGCCCCTTTGCTTCGAGGGGAAGTATCACACAGTGTTTGGTGTGGTATGTGGAAAGGTGCACCRCAAAACCTTTCCTCTCTGTCTCTAAAGCTGAAAAACAGTAGAAACACTTCCTGAGAGTCAAGTGTATCTTTTATTGTGCTTCATTAATATGCATAGATTTGGCACTCAGTAAGGTTCAGCTCGTACGCTTTTCAGTAKCTCATCCTTTATTTATACGAGACTGGGAGGTGTGACCTATGGAGCCAGTTGGCTGTCATGAACTGGAATCTTCATTAAGCCTTGTGAATTATGCATTGACTGCTTATAAACCAAGATCCACAGCTGATCCAGCAAAGACTCTTAACTGCTTCCCATTAGATTGAAAGATCCACACATTCATAAAAAACATACATGTGTGCTATATGCTGCAGAAATCGCTGTGCCAGTAATCCAGGGAAGTGCTTGGGGATTTTGTGCTTCATGCTCAACAAAGTCATTCTAATCTTTGTTTTTGTATTTATTTGAAGAGTTTTAGACTTGAATTTCTGCTCTTGGAAGTCACATTTGCACTGTATTTGTCTAGATTTTGAGCTTTCCTTCCAATCATTCAGCAGCCTGTACAACAAATTGGGTTTTTTGTCAGGCTTAGAGGTCTGCATCTGGCAAGAAACTTCTTTATATAGATATCAAGCTCTACCTTTTGAAGAGAGTTCAGTATTAAGATCCCTCAAGAATATAGATAATCACAAAAAGAGAGCTCATGCTTTCGTTCAAGGTCATTTTTAWTGTGTTGGATGAGGTTAAACATTATACAAAGGCTGGATTAATTTTCAACCATTACTTCCGGGTTGTATATGCATTAAGGTTACATTTGTCTTGGCGTTTTGAAATAAAGTTGAATACAAAGATTTTATTCTCTAAAGCTAACGGTAAGTATTTCATACATATTCTGAAAGCTCAAATTATATATTTTCCTTAAACACTACTATTCACTTAGAGAGGACTTAAAAAAGAGGCAAATGGTTAAAATATTTTTTCTTTAAATCTGGAAAATTTGACATGTCAGRATTAACAAAGGATTATAGTAGTCTTGGTCACTTTAATAACATCAGCAGGCCTCAATACAGAAAAGTTACCTTGTCACCTTATGGCATTTTATCTTGAGATTTGTAGTTGCAGTATGACCTACAAGGCAAAACTGTAAAAAAATCTAAAGCAAAACAATCAAAAACAAAACAAACAACTTCTATTGAAAAATCCCCATGTCATTTTTCCATTTGCCAGGATGGGTTACACACCAGATTTAAGTGAGAGTCTTTCTGCTGAACCATACCTGCCAAAGCGAGTAGCAACTCAATGTGAAGCAGCTGGGAGAAGTAAAGCTCTTCTTGCACAATATGAATTCACTGCATTGTTTGTGATAAGTTCTGTGGCCTGGCCTGAAAGTGGATAGCCTGATCTATGAAAAGGTCATGGGTGAGCCCTGTGTAAAATGGTATTGTTTACAGTTTTTTTAGTGAAGAGATTAGCTGTCATTTATTTCCACATACTTTAACAAGAGCTTTGAAGGTTCCCAGCAAGAGCAATGTTCTTTTCTCTTTCTCAGCCTGTCACATACTTGTCAGATTCAATAAAATTCCTTACCTGAATTATGCAGATTAGGTTTTGTTGTGTCCAGCACCCATCATTGTTCATCTCCACTACAGCTGAAACTTCTAGCAGCCCTCTTGCTTATACTGCCTGATTTCAACACTCCTTAGGTCAAGACCTTTCAACCTCAGGGCTTGACTTATGCCACAACCATTTGACAAATCATCCAGGCCTTCACAAAAGCTGGTTGAGCTCCAAAGTGACGGCTCTCTAGACACCACTGTTTCACTGTTTTGACATTTCCTTCTCACTTTTCCCCTCAGTAATCAGACAAAGGAAGAAAAAGACATTTGTGTCCAAGGAATGCTTTCATTTAGGGCTGTGATAAATGGCTAGCATTTCCAACAAGCTATGGTCCCACTGTAGGAGGAAGTTTCTTCRCAAGGACAACTACCCACTTTCAGCTTTCATGGGCAAGAGGGTGTGTGAGACATCTTCCACTGTAAAACCTGCACAGTGCATCTATTGATCTCATATAGCTTTTCATCCAAGCAGTGTAAATAGTTGAGCAAGTTACCCAGACACTCCATTCCTAAGTTCACATGCACAGGAGAATGCTGTATGTTTAACATGTTTAGTATAATGGATRGAAGAGCAGACCAAGCTGAACAAAATACATGAAAAATATACATGGTAGAAATTAAGAAAAAAGCACACTACTTCCATTTATTTAAAGATTCCGTGGTTTGTAGGATAGAGAGAAAAGACAGGAATTTTTAATCCCAACAGTTATGCAGATTCTTTTTTTTCTTTGATCTATTTGTTTCTAAGCTTTATTCTCACCATTTATGATCTGCAAAATGTAAGTATAATATTTACAGATGCTTTAATGTTTTTGGGAACCTCCAAGTGAAGAGCTCTGCATGAAGCCAAGATGTTATTGGAAGCAACATCAATTATAGCATCATTCTTCTACTAGGTGTCTCCAATTTAAGAGTGCTTAATTCTGAAGAGCTCATTCTTGGCAATGCTCATCCCTTCTGCCCATTATTTTTCATGTATTTATTTCATGTAACACTACTTCATTGGACTAACAATGATGCAATATATTAGTAGAGCATGAAAACTTTGAAAGTATTTTTAAGGCATTCAGATCAAGATCTTATAGTTGCAGAAGTTAGTATGATTAAAACAAAAATGTCATTGTAATGTCAATTAATAGAAATAACTTAATAGAAAGAACTTCTGTCAACYATGTTTTCATAAGCTTCTTTCAGATTATTGTGTTAATGTTCGTTGTTCCATTAGAAAGGATGACTGCCAAACATGTGAAATGATTGAAACTGCATGTGATTTAGTTTCTAAAGCTGCAGTGACGAATTAGTTTATTACAATTTATGGTACGGTTAATCTGTCTCTTCTGTTCATGGTAAAGCATTAATCACAACATTACCAAATCGTTCAAATTATTTTTATGTTCTGGTACTATAATAGGATTATTAAACCAAGACTACGCATAAAGTTCTGTGGATAATATATTATATTATATATACCCCTTCTCTCCAAGGCTTGTAATTAAGAGCACAACAAACACAAGTATCTTCTGAATATTTAATTTAGTGTGCCATCTCAGGACACTACTGTTCCTCAAGAAAGGCGAGAGCTAGAGTGCATTACTTATAATCATAGAATATATGAGTTGAAAGGTATCCCTTGGGATCATCAAGTCCAACAGCTGACCCTGTGTAGGACACCCCAAGAATCACACCATGTGCCTGAGAACATTGCCCAGATACATCTGGAGTTCTGATAATAGGGTAGGTTAGATGCATTTGCAGTGTATTTTCTCTTAAGTATGAAGAATATGGGGAAAACAATTGCACCTAGAAATGCTGGCTTTCAAGAGATTGAAACCTCCCTTCTCATTTCCATTGTGCATCATACAAAGAAACCCATAATGCAATTATTTTGGAATCAACCCTACCATTAACTAAAAGAATTCCATTGATTTGACAACCCTACTATTAACTAAAAAAATTCCATTAATTTGACATGAGAAAGGAAAGACTCTCTTAAGTTTTCTGTGTTAGTGTGCTGGACTGGAGAGACTTATGTACACAAAATAACAGCCCCAGGGCTGGAAGAAGCACACATTCCAGCTCACACTTCCTTTCCAATAAATGTGAATGTATTCAGTAGTGGAGCGGAACAGGGTGGGAAACCATGGAAACCTGTCTGGGAAACTGTTAACTAGTATAACATTACTGAAAGCAGATAACCAAGCTAAACCAGTCATTGCAAATTTAATGATGCTGAAAAGCAGGACAGCCACATCCACACTCCTTTCTCAGAAAAAGCATCACACTGTTGTTAGGATCTTGACCTGTCTTCACCTACTGAACTCAGCCATATGCAAACTGGTACCCTCCTAGTTCTATGAATATCACAGTTCATGTTTTTGGGAGATCGCCACTACATGTCTTCCTCTAGCTCTCTTGAATGTGCAGGGTCTTGGTTTGTGTGACATGCCTTTACCCTTTTCTTAGTTTCCAACTCATATCTCTACCTCAACGCATTCATTGCCAGTTTTAAGGTCTTAAATGTCTACTTGCAAATATTTTGTGGCTTTCATTTCAACAAATCATGAACTAGTCCTAAAGCAGTGTGATAAGTATTTAAATAAAATCCCCATCAGAGAGTGTCTCAATAAAAAAGGACTGAGTATTTTGACCACTGTCAAAATTAGAGAACTGTAGAATTTCTATTGCTRTATGTGTGCATAGTTGTGTAATAAGCATGATACATTCTACAACAGGGAGTCAACACTGGTGGATGAGGGAAGGGCAATGGATATCCTCTGCCTGGACTTATGCAAAGCACTTGACACTGTCCTGATTACATCTTTGTCTCTAAAATGGTGAGGAATAGATTTGATGATGATGTGGGTTGACCCTGGCGAGGTGCCAGCTGCCCACTAAATCGCCCTTTCCCACTGTGATAAGTGAGAGAATAAGATGGAGAACAACYAGTAGGGTGAGATAAGGCAGTTTTTTTACAGTAAAAGAAATAAATAAGCAGAGAGCTCAGCAAACATGGGCCAAAGAAAAAAAATGTCAGCCTGTACTTCCCATCAGCAGCGATGTTTGGACCCTTCCTGGGAAGCTGGGCCTCAGTACACAAAACGGTTACTCCAGAAGGCAAACATTGAAAAGTCATGACTGCCCCCCCCCACCTCCTCTCTCCCTTAGCTTATATATCTGAGATGATGTCATGCAGTAGGGAATAACCCTTGGGCTAATTTGGGTCAGCCAGCCTGGTTGTGTTCCCTCCCAAGATCTTGCCCACTCCCATCCCCTTTGACGGTGGAAAGGAGTTTTGAGGGACAGTACTGCTCAGCAGTAGCCAAAACATTGGCCTGTTATCACAGCCTTCCAGCCACCAATGCGAAGCACAGCACTGTGAGGGCTGTGAGCTTTACCTTGGTCAGACCCAATACAGATGGACAGATCATTCAAAGTATAAGGAGCAGCTGTACGGTCTTGCTACAAAGAAAACTTGACAGTCTCGAGAGATGTGCCTGAGTGAACCTTATGAAGTTCAACAAGGCSAAGCCCAAGGTCCTACCTATGGGCCAAAGAAATCCCAAACACAATACAAATTGGGTGTAGAATGGATTAAGAGCTATTGTGAGAAGCTCTTGGGAGTGTTGCTGAATGAGAACCTTAACATGACCCAGTAATGTGATGCTGCAGCCCAGAACAAAGTATGTCCCAGTCTGTATCAAAATCAACATGGCCAGAAGGGCGAGGAAGGCAAGTCTCCTTCTAATCTGCTTCTATAAATCCCCACCTTAAGTACTATGAGTAGCTCTGGGAAGGCCAACATAGGACAAACATAGGACTCTCATTGGAGTCCTGAGAAAGCCATGAAGATGATCAGAGGGCTGGACCATTTCTGCTCTGAAGACAGACTGAGAGACTTGGGGMTCTGGAGGGCCCTTAAAGCAGCTCTCAGCATTTAAAAGCAGCTGTGAGAGAGCTGRAGAGAGACTTTTGACAAGGGTTCTTAAAGATCATCTAATCCCACTCTCTCTGCCATGGGCAGAGACACCTGTCACTTGGTCCGGCTGCTCAGAGCCCCATTTAACCTGACTTGAATGCTTCCAGGGTTGGGGCAGCTACCACCTCTCTGGGCAACCTGTTACAGTGCCTCACCACTCTCATTGTAAAAAAAAAAAATTATCCTAATATTTAATCTAAACCTAATCTTTTTCATCTTGAAGCCATTACCTCTTGTCTTGCCACTACAATATCCTTGTAAACAGTCTCTCTCCCTCTGTTTTATAGACTTCCCTTAGGTACTGGAAGGCTSCAATAGGTTACCCTGAAGCCTCATTTCCAGGGTGAACAAGCCTTATTCTCTTAGACTTTGCTCTTAGGAGAGATGCTCCATCCCTCCAATCACCTTGGCGGCCTGCTCTGGACTCACTCCMTATTGGAGAGTTGTTGATGTCCTTCCTATGCTGGGAATGCCAGACTTGGGTACAGTACTCCAGATGAGGTCCCATGAGTGTGAATTAATGTTTTGGAGTCCCCTCCCTTAACCTGCAGGCCACACTACTCTAAATTCAGCCCAGGACACTTTTGACTTTCTGAGCTGCACATGGCCAGCTGATGTCTAGCCACCACCCACCAGTATCCTCAGGTCCTTCTGGGCAGGGCTGCTCTTCCTCTCTTCATTCCCCAGCCTGTGTTGATATCAGAGTTGCCCCATCCCAGGTAGAGCACCTCACACTTGGTCTTATCATATAATCTTCACTATATTCTCATGKGCCACTTCTCAAGCTTGTTCAGGTCCCTCTGGATGGCACTCCYGCTTTCAGGAGCGTCACGTGTAACCCTCAGCTTGGTGTCATCTGCAAATTTGATGAGAGTGCACTCAATCACTCTGTGGATGTCATAAATAAAGATGTTAAATAGTACTGATCCCAGTATGGGACCCTTCCTGAGGGACACCACTTGTCATTGATCAGGATTCTGAGCTGTTAACCCTCCTGGATGTAACCATCCAACAGATTTCTTACCTAACAGTTCACTCATCGAATCCATCTCTCTTCACTTTAGAAAGARCAATGTTGTGGGTGGCTGTATCAAAGACTTTACAGGAATCCAGATAAATGCAACATGTAGCAATTCCTTTGTCCACTGACRTAGCCACTCCATGCAAGACAAAAATAACATTAAACCATAAGCCAATGCTACTTGTATAAAAGCAGCAAAATTAGCAAACATTAAAAAATATTTTAACACTGTACATGAAAACTGGTTCACCTCATGTTTGCAGACAAAATGTTTCTAGAAAATGAATTTTTAAGCATGTTTTCTTCACCAATTCCTTGTGTACACATTTTTAAATTTTAACAAAGACTAAATATAATAGTCACAGTTTATTTTTGCCTCTATATTTTAGTAGATTATAAAGAAGATATTTATATTCCTAAAGTGGGTGGACCCAGCCTGTGGTCACCATAGTTTTCTTCACTTCTAAAGACACAAAATCCAACTCTGCCTGTTTCTACACATGCCTCAGTTACCAATAGCAATAGTTCTTGGCATCAAAAACCCATTTTAACCCAGCTTTAATAGAATTGATAGAAATGCCCCAGCTTAGAGAAGCTATCTACACACTATCTACTTGTACCTATTACACACTTTGCCTTTCTTTATTCTTTCAAGATACGTTTTCTGCACCTACCCAAAGCAGGTACTCTTCTGCTTGATGACTTTTCTTCACCTGAGCKTACTCTGACAAGTCCAGTGACCATGGATAAGCAGAAGACATGGTGAGTTCTAGTTTCCCTGTGGTGATGAGACAGGAGATGTTACTGATGAAGGTATGTTAGCTGTTGAGAGGTTGAGACTCAAAATTCATCATACATACAGACGAAAACAGAAGACAGAGAATTGGTGGACATCTGGCTGTGTAATATATGATCCTGAGTCTGTTTCTGGACCTCTGCATCCAGTAGGTAAAGCTGCTGTTCCCATATCATTTCTGGTCCTGCTTGGTTCGGTACCTGTGCAGAACTTGCATTTGAATGAGCTCCTACAGGCAGTTTAAAGAGACTTGTGTAAGAGACTGAGAGGTTGTTTTCTAATCAACATATGACAARACATCACACGCGACTACATCTAGTCCAGGACTCAGCTACAAAAGAGGAAACTGGAGACATGCTTTTACTCTGCATTTTTCAAGATCACAAATACCAGTTCTGCAGCTATTGTTTTCACTGATATGTTGTACCTGTTCTATTGTACTAACTGCTTCAACAGCCATACTTATGTGAACCTACACATCACAATTTTGGATCCAATGAGTGAAATCTTGACATTGTAATTGTAAAGAACTTCATAATACAACAAACTCCTTAAGATACATAGAAGTGTCTTAATTATTTCAGTTTCAACAGTTTACATTATGCTGGAGCAGCCCTCTCATTAGAGGGTAGAAGTGAGCTGAGACACAGACTTTCATTTATCACTTATGAAAAGGGTCCTGGTTTACTCCTCTTTACAACTCAGTTATCCTGACTCCAACTATTCACTGACTCTGGCTGCAGYAGGCTCCTACTATAGGTTTCCCTTGCAGCCTCTGTCTGCTGGTTATTCCCTACTACAACTACATACATCTGCAAACACTTTGCAGACATATGAATGAAGACTTTTACCCTAACTAGACTGTGACTGCAGGTTCCAACAACAGGCTCTAACTGCAGACCCAGACCAACCTCACAGCACTGATTCTCTCTCCTGTTTTGCCCAGTCCTTCATGATTGTTCCTTCAGCACCTCCTTCCTCAGGATTATTCCTCTTTCTCCGGGTCTTCCCTCAAGGTCCTTCAGTCTCACATTCTTCCAGATCCTCTCTCTGACCAGCTAACCCACCCTTTTTATCACACTTAYCTTTTTTTGGTCACAGCTGCAACCCATTAAGGACAAGGCTCTTCATCTTCTTTGGTATTTAGTACAACTGTGGTTTATGAGGGGTGAGGTCTCCTGTAATGCTTTCTTCTACACCTACACATACTAGTTTTAAAAAAACCAAACACATTTATTTCTGCAGCACCTACTGAAAGTTAAGAGCCATAAAACCTGAATGYTCTGTATCAGATGACTTCTGGAGAGGGGAACATGCACAGCAGAGAGGTGTTTCCCAGGGACATTATAGCACTATCACAGGAAAGGACCAGTGTCTTTTCCCAGTCAAACACCAGGCTGTTGCCRAGAAAGCAGTGCAGTGACATCATGGATTGCCCATATGTTGGTTGGAGATCATGTATGCATCAAAACCTATAATTTGGTCAGCTCTAGTATATGAAATCAGAGTAGCTTCTTCCCTGCTGGCCTTGAAAGATTTGTAGATGSAGTTTCTATTATCATCCCATATTTCTGTGAATGGCTCATATGGCATATTGCCAAAGGTCTAATGTTTGTAAACCATGCTGGCCTACCAGAGCAAAATAGTTAAATATAGATGAAATTACATTTTTGCAGGAAATATTTTCAACATTTCTATTACATTTATTGAACACAGAGAACATAGAGAAAGCTACTTGATAAGAGTGATTAATTTTAATTATCATTTTATTCTCAAACTTCACTTTGCATTAATGGAATAAATAGAATGGAACAAAYAGTCCTTCTGTACAGGTCCAAACTGAGTTCTACATGAATATAAGTACAGAGGAACTACTACTATCTTCAGTAATTCTTACCTTACTGTTTCCAGAAACATTGTTTTTTAAATCAGATACGTTTTATACCAACATTCTATACTTTAAAAGGCTTGATATATATAAGGAGTTACCATTCCTTGTGATCAAACATAYGTCCTAATCCTCAGCCAGTATAAACATTGACATCTCAAATGTAACCCATACTTAATGTTGTTCTAAAAAGATTGCTGTCATATGAATTATTCTTCTGTAATACACACAATAACAGGTTTGGTGTATTTCCATTTATAAATGTAGCCCACTAAGAAATTGGAAAAATGCTGTGTCCTGAACACAGTAAAAAACATACCGAAAGTGACTAGCACAATCTACAGATAATTAACTAGAATGGATGGTAGGCTACAACCATTTAATTGCCAAATATTAGTCCATTAAAAGGCTATAAAATGCGATTATTCAACAGAATTAAGGTATTTTAGAACAATATCTCCATGCAGACATACTATATCTCTTGGTATATCTCATGCTGGAGTGTGAACTTGGACAATATTGCAGTCCTAGTGACAGCAGCAACATGTGGATGATTACATCCTTTAAAACAAGCTGTATGGAATGGTATTAATTCTCTAATCAGTAAATCACTTCTGTCTTTTCACAACAGAAAGTGAAAAGATATTATATTCTAGTACTAGRAAAAGATAATACAAATTCAATTAACTTATATCTGAAACCATATTTTACAGCAAAGATGTTTAAAGTTTTCATTTCATATTAATGAAAAAAGAAAATGCCTACAAAAGATGTGCTTTTGACAAGCTTGTATGAAGAAAAGCAATTTTTACTATGCTGTCTGTTGTGACTTCCYGTTTTTCACCTAGTAAAATCTACAGATTGCTAACTATTAAATGCTCTTAGTAACTGTGGCTAATGCAAAAGCATTTTTATTTAGTTACATTTGAACTGCAGTCAAATCTCTAATTTATGTACTGGATTCCCCCTTTTGATCTTTTGCTGAAGTTCTGGCATGGATAATGTAGTGAAAAAGTGAAGAAAATAAAAGAGAAATAAAGGAAAAAATATGTGATAAAGGAGAGTTAGGGAAGGTGGAGAAGAACAAAGTGGAAAGTTATCTACTAATGTAGGACTAAGAACAAAATAGTGGGAAATATATAAAAAAGGAGTTTATAAAGGAGGTTTGCTAGTATAAATAAAAAGAARCCCTAGAAAGGAGGAAAAAACAGTTCAGAAAAAAAAACAAACAAAAAAAAAATTAGGAACAGAGAACAAACAAAGGAAGAAAGTTTTTTAATAAAAGAAAGATGAATCTAAGAGGTTTCAAAAAAAAAGCAGAGTATTTGTTTCTAACTTAGACACTCTTCTCCTCTCTGTCTGTCCTCATGCATCTCCAAATTTCAGTTGAGTTATAGCGGTAGAAATGTTAAAATAACTTTTCCAAATCAACACTGAGATTTTTGTAGACCATCCATGGGAAAGCAAACTTCAGTGTGATATTTTATAGCAAATCCTGAAGTTAAACAAGACCTACAGAACTGACAACCTCATTTCAAGGCTCTGCTGGGGCCTGAGTCACCATTTTAGACCATCCTACACCACAATGATGAACATTTCATACCCGTGATTCATCTCCCTCCTTACTGCCTTCTCACTTTCATCCATGAGCAGAGTTCTTTTGCAGCTTTCACAATCTTCTGTTACTCTATTTAAAGGGTTCTGTCCAAGAAATTCTCCTGTCCAGAGTTCATGTAACAGCTGACTCCACAAAGCRCGTGAGAGATTAACCTCAGCAGAGATCAAATGTCTTTGTGTCTTCCAACTATTTCATGAGCCTTTTTCATATTTCTGTTCTATTCTTACATGTTTTTATATATTAATCATAGATGCACAGTGTCTTTCTAGGAAAGCCACATAMAATGCTGGGAAGAAACTCTCGTTCTTCAAAGATCTTCAGAAATTTGCCTTGGAGCCACCTCAGACTTCTGCAACGTTACCTGGTCAAAGGTCTGCAGCCATCCACATATTTTCCATATTTGTTTTGTCAAAGTTTCAAAGCTTCAAACAATCAAAATTTCAGTTTCTAGCCCCTTTGTGGTCATTTTTGTATTGAAATCTTTCTCYTAGTTTTTTCTTCTTTTTTCTCTATCAACAGATCAGTTTTCACCATTTTTACCTCCTTCCAAGACCGTATTTGTCTTGGTACCGCCAATATAACATCTCTTTCCTCTCCCACTGGGTACCTTAAAGAGCACAATTTCTTCTTCTTGCCCTGTCTGAGAAATTTCAATGCAACATGGAACCAATAAAATGGCTTACCAGTTTTAGGGTATCATTTTCTATAAATGAAGATGTTTTATGCTGAATTTAAACTTTCTTGCCAGTTCTGGATTATTTGAATACTCTCTTAATTTTTTTTTCTCAATGGAGAGAAAAATTCCATAGAATTATTCCTAGGYCTGATCTTATAGGATCTCTTTTCTCTTTGCTACTCTTTCGGCCTMCAACCAGTTAAGATAATTCTGCTCTGCCCTGCTTGCAGACTTCTTTTCCTTCCCCTTCTCTTTGCCTTTCTCTTTCCTTTCCCTTTCCCTTYTCTTTCCTCTGTTGTTTTTYTTTTCCTCTCCCCATCCCTTCAAATCAAGTTTGTTTTAAAAACAGGGGGATCACTAGCGATAAAATATTAAAAAATCTCCACGATTTTCTTTTTGTCTTTTTCAATCATGATTTCAGATCATTTTTGAAACTATCATGATCATGACATCAGAGGATGTGTTGGTMTAATTATATGCCTACATATAGGGTTGCAAGAAGGGTATAAGTATGATAATTTTTTTTATAATATCTCCCTTCCAAATGAGCCTTCAAAATGATAAGAGAGATAAAACCTTCTTTTTTCTTCAGAAGACATGAACTTTACTCATATCACACTTGCCCCTTGTCCCTTTTGTATTTCTACAATTGCCAGCAGTGGGTGTTAACCTGTTTTGAAACCTTGTCATAACTGGGAAATAAGAAAATACTTACTTTTTTTTTTTATTTGGAAGTAAAAGAGAGGTCAGGTTTACTTTCTGATGTAGGAAACCGTTAGCTTTCTTTTCAAGTAGCAAAATGTGTGACTGGAAATAGGGCTCAGCAATCACAACTTTTAAACCACAGCAGATGAAATCTATCCTCTCCCACACACAATTCTTACTTTAGGTAAAAAAAGAGTGTGACTGTTGTTATTACTTACTGACACAGACAGCATCTGCTATTCTGAAGGGTGAAAAAGTCCCACACCTTTGCAGCAGTGGAGATAAAGCATTCAGGTTTTCATTACCAGTAAAGCTTTTCTGCAAACTGGAAGCTCCTTTAAATAAACTCTATTTCCAGCCATGCTGCAGCTCTCATGATGGAGGGAATTCACCCCAGTCAAAGAATGACTGTTTCTCAGATAGTTTGGCGACCCAGCAGACAGGGGCTTCTGCTTCYTGAAATGGACATCCAGAAATTCTTGATCAAGACAATCCAGGACAGTCTGAATGGCCAAAAAATGTTTTTCTCTTCCTTGCACAGTGAATCAGACAAGCACCTCTACTCAGATGTCTTGAAGTTGTAAAAAGGCAACAGAAAGAACCCAAAGAGTTCTTGTAGACTAAAGCTCTCTGCTGGTGAACAGTAGARACTGTAAACTTTTCTTTAATTCCTTTATTCAAATTCCTGTTACATAWGTGTTTGCAAATACAGGTTTTTCCTAACTACGTTTCAGAGTCCATTTACATTGAATTGCTATATTCCTCCACTGAGTATCGCTCTCATTTAATAYTTTTTTTTTWAAAAAGCCATGCTGCCATCATTTCTCCTGTAGCATCAATAAGAAGTTTTCTTCTTATAAGAAGAATAAGTGAAAACACTGATCCTGGTCTTATGTGAAACAATGGAAAATTGTCCCATAKGCTTCATTGCAGTAAGATTAGGCTTTAAATAGCTAATATTTGACTGAATATGTAGAATAAAAAGGTTTCATCAATCTATAAAAGAGGCTTCTCTGAGAAACTCCTTTTAAAATACAGACCCAGAGCTAGTAAAATGAAGCCCACTAAGACAGTTTGCAAAAATGTTATGCTTGGCTTTTCATATAATTTATCCTCTGCAGACTAGCATTTGCGTATTGCTGATCTGATCTGAAAGAGTTTTCCTCCTGAAATATTGTTGATTAAGAGGTTTTATTATACAAAATGTGAAAATGTAGAGGTTGCATTTGAATTTCTAAAAATTCTTTACCTTTGCGCAGATTTAGAAGTGCAAAGATGTGTTTAAAGAGTCAATTTACTTGCTTTGTAACATTTGAGGAAAATCTTTATAAAATTAACTCCCTATATCTTAGGAAAACAGACTAATGTCTTCTGCTTGTTCTGATAGCCTCCYTTTAATTTCTTCCTCTTGCCCCTCAATTTGTGCTTTTTTCAAAACTTATTCTCAGTTATTTTTTCTCTTAGTGGAGATTTTTCTTTATCCCCACATCTGCTGTCTAGCCAGGGCATGATACCTTTTTTTACACTCTGCACATGCAGTCCAGTAAAAATGTGGCAGATTCCAGAGTTCAAGTGCTCCAAAATGTGAAGCAAAAGAGCTGCACTTAATCACTTGCATAAGGAAGAGCTTTGRAGCTTCAGTTTCAGTTCTCATCTGCCTGGAATCCCATGTTCTCTGTGTCCAGACTGAGTGACAGGCAGTGTCAGAGGTCTTTGATGTATGGACATCATATTCAGAGTCAGTGGAGGAGACCCTTATTTAACAACCRCAGCATGTTTTTTAATTTTATATAACCTCCAGACATTTTAAGTGTTGTTCCCACAGAGAGAAGCACACCATCTTTAGTAGTCATTTATCAAGCTAGAGTTAATTCAAATTATGGAATTGAATAGATGTTTTATGCATCACTTACCTATACAAGTCACAGAGAATATCAGGCATACAGCTGCTGGCACAGACAGAGTCCATTGCCTTTTTTTCATTAATTCACCTTGAATGTTGCCCCATGCTGATTACATTTCCTCAAAGTGCGCTGTACCTTTCACTTGAAAGGTCTTCTTGAGCTGAACTATCTAACTTTTTTACCTTGATGCATCTTGGGCAAATCAAGTTTGCAAAGAGTAAGTCTGAGTAAAATGGTGCAGGAGACTTTATGACCATTGCATAAGGTCCTCCTTGTCTGATCAACCAGATTGTCTCACCTAATAAATTGGAAGTCTGGGTGTGAGCAAAAAATTTTCTCCTGGTGACATATGACACACAGAAGAATTCATAGACTTTCTGATTCACAAAAAAAGGTTAAGAAGTAAAATTAATGGAAAACAACGAAAAGCCCCAGTGCATACCTGTCTTTCAAAATCTTTCTATTCAAGATGACAATTTGAAAAGTATATGGAGACAAAAGGTGACACTTAACATTGGAATAAATAAGTAATTGTGGTGGATGAGCTTTCAAAAAAAATGTAATTGCCATAGGACAATTATATGTATTCTATTAAGCATTGCCATTGTGTTTATTTATTTAGATGTGACATATTTCTGTTGAATGGTTTAATTTAACCTTTGCTACCACATTTTCTCAAACTGATCTACGTGATCCATGGTGCTTTGTAATGTGAACAGTGCAGAAGGCAATACTGGATGTTCAGGGCTTTCAAACCAAGCACAAATGCAAATGTCAGTTAGTACTCACCATTCTATCCTTCTACAGTTCAAGTGCAGGAACGATTATCCTCATCAGTATTTACTGGCCCCATTTTAAACAGGCAGTTCAACATGTATAGGTAATAGTCCTGTTAAAATGCTGTTAATTTTCAAGCATAGAGGCTGAAATGGACAGAGTTACTGAAAATGAGTAGAAGTACACTTCCCCAGCGTAAAACACACTCAGTAGCCTCACAATTATGAAATTACWTTTTTTTCCATGATTTTGTTTGATGGATTTAATCTGGGCAATCCTCTCCACTCATCTCTAGAATGTGTCTTTTTCAATTTTTTTCTGGAGTTCATTGCAAAAAAAGCCTTGATTGCCTCTTTCCYTGGTTGGTGTCTGTGGAGTCAGAAAGGAACATAGCACTGAGGAGAGCTTATTTATTTGATTTCTTCCCAATTTAACTCCTAACAAAAACATATTTGCTTCCTTAGATYCTCTGTTTTAAAATAATTCAGAACTTGGTCTGGCTTTGATTCCTTCTCTATTAAGAATTAATTGCACATGACAGAAGACACTGATTTTAGCCACCCAAAAAAAGTGGCTTTGCCACTGTAAAAGCACATGAATTTAGAAGCATAATTTTTCAAGAGATTCCTCCTATTAAACCTGCATCATATATATATATATATAAGTACCAGAATGAAGAAATTTCTTAGGAACACGCATGGAGTAAAAGCAATGGAAACAAAAGCTTCCTTTTTATTTACAGGCTAAATACAGCCTACAACAGCTGCACTGCATGTTAAGCCCATATTAGCCTCCTTATGACCTCAGTTTTGACCTTAAACAAAGCTTCTTGCTCCATTTAAAAGAAGGTATTATTTTCCTTTCRAACCTGACTTCTCATGAGGTTCTTTAGAATGCAATTTTTAGTTAGCCTCATGGAAATAAGCTAAATATCTGAGACTGATATTACAAGTTTCTTCATTTAYGGGAAGATAAGACCATCTTATATGAAGTCCATGCAATGACTTTCCTTGCAATTACAAAGCCAGAAGTTGGTGCTTGACTGTTCCACAGTGTGTTACCAGATGAGAAAAATAAGCTACCTGCTTTCACATTAGAATGTAAATCCTAGCTAGAAATTAGTTACTTAGAGTGTCCTATAGAAGCCACTCAAGAACATGGTTCACATTGCTAGTGTTTTAGGATTCCTCTGTGCTCATCAATCTGAGTAACTCTCTAATCTTGGCATGGTAACAAAATATTTAACATACTAAGATAGGAAATCAAAAGTAATAAATAGTCTCCACTGTGTAATATAATGGAGAATAAATCAGTTTCCAAGTTTCTTGGTAAAGAACAGGAAAGCTAACCCTAYTTGAATGCCAGACTAAATTCCCATAAAGTTGATTGAAATTTTTTCTCCTGTTGTGTTGAACATCCAGAAGTCCAAACTGCTTAGGAATCTGCAGACTGAGAATATATTTTTCAAAGAAAGTAAGAGAAAGTATAAGCAAAAYACTTAACAATCTGCATTCATGATCTGTTGTCAAAGATGAGAAAACATGTCAGCAAATCAGGTTTGGAATTCCTTTGTAGAGTGTGCAAATACATTCCAAAAGGAACTTCATGTACAGTTTTGGATTTGATGGTTAGGCACCAGTTGAAGTTTAAATGCTGCATTTGAGTGATCATTAGACACCAGAATACTTTTTGGTCTTGCCTTTCCTCACATAAAGATGAAAGTCGTGCTTTGTTTCTATGACAGCAGCATTAATTGCTGTATTACTAACAACCATATTAAAGTTCAGTTTGGACCTACTTCACCCACCTGCAGTCTTAGGAGGTTTCTTTTGTCCTTGGGCAGAAATTTTTCACTTTTACTAAATTGTGTCCATTTATTACAATTTTTTTTTATTTTGTATATAAATTGTAAGCATCATAACACATTTTTCCAAATTTTCATTGACTCCACCAGCTTGAAATTCCGATGCAGCAAAACTCACTCAATATGTTAAAAGATCTTTCTCAACCTAAAYTTTAGAACTATTTCAGGTTTTTCTGTTCTGTCTTCAGTCAGGATTTTGCGTTGCCTGTGTTAAGGACCATCAAAATCCATGAGCTTCCCCTGGAAAGGATGATGAAGTCTCTACAGAAAATAATATATGTCTAACCTGTTACTCTATTCATTTTTCCAATTGGCTTAGAAAGTATTTTCTTGTAGTGAAGTTGTGAATATATTCTCACTTTCCAAATCATGCATATTTTTGGTATTTGAAAATTACATTGATCACAAACTGACCATCATCCAAGATAATTCTCTCCCTAAAACTATCCTGCTCCAGCTGCATTTCTATAAGTCTATGGAGGCTGTTGAGATTCTTCCAAAAATCCTCAGAGCTACCTGATGGCATTGCAAAACCTCTCTAGATGATTTTGAGTGGTCTTGGGAAGAAGTCCCAGCTGAAGTTGGTGGTCATGGTCCCAGTTTCAAAGAAGGGCAAGAAGGACCCCAGAAACTGCAGGCCTGCCAGTCTCACTCYAGTGCCTGGTAAAGTTATGGAGAAGATTATTCTGGGAGGTATCCAAAAACACCAGAAAGACAATGCAGTCATCAATCAGAGCCAGCACAGTTTCATGAGTGGAAAGTCCTGCTTATCAAACCTGATTTCCTTTTATGACAAAGTAACCCACCTTACGGGTTCCCTTGATCAAGGGAAGCCAGTGGATACACTCTTTTTGGATTTCAGAAAATCTTTCAATAGTATCTCTCCCAATACCCTTACGGATAAAATGTGCAGCACACAGCTGGATAAACACATGGGGTGGGTGAGCAACTGTTTCACAGACTCAATGATCCTTGTGGATCCCTTCCAACTCAGCTTATTCTGTGATTCTGTGACTTTTTTCATCATCCTGCTTGCTCATCCAGCTTATTGTAATATTTGCAATTCTATCTATAGTCAAGCATCAGAAATACATTGAAAAAGAGTGCTCCTCTGACAAATACAGCTCAAGTTTTAAGTCAAACTCTCTCAGGATTCAAATTAGCTTTGAAGTTTTCCCTGAACTGAACCTCCAAAAGTTGTTTTCTCTTCAATTGGTGGTTTAAACTCCCTTAGTTTCCAGAAATGTCAAAAAAATGTATGCCTTTTGGAAATCATGTTCTCCTTTCTTAGGTCTCTCTAACACACTTTTTAAGACTGTGAGATAGACTTCCCACGTGTTCAGATTCTGACCAGGACAGGGTTAATTTTTGCATCAGCCAGGAAGAAGCATGGTTAGTGCATGGTGGGTGGCTAGAAGCATGGCTAGAGGAAGCTGGAGATTATTCTATGCCACCTCACGTCATTGCTGGGGGCAGGGTAAAGGGACTCTCTTCCAGGGAAAAGGGGTTCCTTTGAGTCAAGAAAACAGGGAGGGGGAGCCAACTGGTACTGCCGACTGTCATGGGCTCTGCAATGAGCATTTTTACACGTGAATCACCCTCTTTCTTTTACACTTCTGTTATTAATATTGTTGCTGTTACTGTAAATTTTTCTTATCTCATTGCTATTTCCAGTAAATTTTTCTTATCTCAACTTCTCAACTCTTATCTTTGGTTTTGTGCCTCCAATTGAAGTGGAAAAGTGGGGGAGAAGTAGATTTTTTTCTTTTTTTTCTTTTTTTTTATTTAGTGGGACTACTAAATTGGAGAATATAAATCCTAAACACCATCACCTGAAAACCACAATGATAACCCAATCACAATGATACCCAACAGGTATAGCTTTGGATCATGAGATATAGACAATGGGATCTCCTTCCAGCTGACAACCTCAGAATAAGGCTAAGAATAGCCTTGAAAATACAGCAGGAATTTGAGGTGCATACACAGTCTATCAGAAGTTTCCTTTTCGCAAAGAAAGTAATAGTGGGAGTTACTATTTGTTGTACTTTGTTATATTAAATTTCTACTGTAAAATGTAATCAAAGAGATGGGATATTAGGACTCTCACTCATTACCTTCATATTACCAGAATCTATTTTATGGTAGTTTGGTTCTAATCTGTCTAGTGTTATCCCTGTCTCTGGACACTTACTGTTAACGACTGAGCAAAGCATGAAACCACCAGTTGATTCACAATGTACTTAAAAGTACCAGTTGTTCAACTACAATATATGTGGCCAACTTTGTTCTTCAGTCTGAGAAAAGTTTGGAGTCATTTGGGGAACCTTATAGTAAAAAAAACTCCTGTGCTTTGGGAATAGTGGCTGTCTTTATTTATGTATGCACATAGTAGGCTAAAACAGGAGGACAGCTATCAACACTGGCTCTGAAGACTGGTGAGAGATCATATTCTGCTTCTGTTATTGTTTGCAGAACCCTTTATGTGTAAATCAGTGGATGGCATTTCCACCTGAATCTCTGAGTTCACTGAGTAAGAAGCTCATAGCTTTTCCTATTTTTCACTACAAGTGAAAAATACTTCTACAGACAGTTGCAGTGTGTTTTATTGACTTGAAAAGTGTCTCTTGTATCTGTTTCAGGCTTTCAGATAAATACATACTTGGCAGCCTTAAAAATATTCATTATACTTATGACAGAGTAGTAAATAACTTAAAATAAGATGTATAAGTTCTTCTAAGAACAAATTATTATTTAACCACCAGGACTGCTCTGTTCTATAGCTGTTTATAAATAGATTTATTACTAATGGTGCAATTACCTAACAGATTAAACCGTCTCATGCTAAGCCATTCTTGAAATTCATGTAAATATAACTTAGGTCATAGAATATGTTTGTTAAAACTTCATTCTTAACATACTTCTGAAAATAAGCAGCTACACATCTGCTAAGGCCATTTTTTTCAGTAGAGCTTGGCAAATTTTACCTCTTCCTCCCCCTTGTTATGTCAAATACAATTATACCCTATTATGGACTAATAAGTTGTTAAATTAGATATATTAAGTCAGGGGTAACAGATGCCAAAGAAGTATGAACTACTACAATGAAAAAGAGGTAGCTCTAAAAGGCTTAAGCACCCTATCCTTTCACCTTTGACGACCAGGTTTCAGTTTCTTGCTTTGATCACCAGCAAAGACAGGTCTGGTGGTCAGAGATGTGTCTGTCAGAAAATCCTCATCACTCTGGCAGTTTCTSCTCTACAAAGACCTAGAGATTGAGTAGCAGCTGGGGCAGTCCTTGAAACTGTTTTGGGTGTGAAAGTTAAAATTAGTTTAGTCTGTATTAAGCTCCAGCAGGAAGAAAATGTCTTCTGATTACAAAGTACTAAGAGCCTTTAATTTTTTTAATTCTTCCTTATGATCGATCTGATAATTTTCCAACAACCAGAGTTTCCGGTAAAAAAAAAAAATAAAATAATGTATGTAAGGTATGTAAAAACTGAAGGAAACAACAAAGATTATTGTCTGTGGACAGGTTAAAAATCAGTCTTCACTGTATTCAAATTGCCATCGTAATCTTAACTTTAGCTGTGCCTTCCCCCTTAACACCACCACAAAAANNNNAAAAAAGAAAAAAAAAGTGGCTGTTATGGCTGTTATTCTCCTTTTGCAATTAATCAGCTTTGCAAAGTGCTTCATTTGGTGCATTCACACTGTTTAAATAAATCTGTAAACACTAACCTCCCCATGTTCAGGGGTCGAGTGTGGGTATGAATCTTTATAATACAGGGAGTAAAATACTTCAAGGCGTATCCACAAGGGATTTCATATGGACAATCAGAATTTATTTTCCCAGTGGATGGTGTAACCAGTGTAAGTGAGCACTGTGGCATGTTTTAAGATCTCCTTAACCTGTCTGTGCAAATTGCATAAATCACGGCAATAAAGTCTCTCTATTCAACATGCTGAAGCTGAAGAGCACTGACCAGCTTTTGACCTCCTACTCTGGGCCCCAACTGACCCTAACTTAGAAGTTCAGGCGGTCAATAGCAGGTCACTGGGGGTATCTGCAGTCTTGCTTAATTTCAGTTTGATTGGAAGGTTAAATACAAGCTGCACAGGTATCTTTTGCTGCCTTAAGTCTTCCTGACCACCACAGCACGAAGCTCTTATGAAGCACCCAAAGATGTGGAGAGTGCATGGGGAGGTAGGGGAYGGAAAAAAAAATAATAACCAAAGTTGCTTTGTGCTGGCCATCTCCAGTTTGGCATAGACCAAGTTGGTCATTTATCAGTATAATGGATCTACAGACAGCCCTAAACAATTGTCAAACATTCTTTTAAAAGCCATTAGTTTTTCAACTAATATATATCTGGTTTGAGCATTTGTTGAACCCTTCACTTGTCACTGAAAAGGGCCTGTTAAACTAAACAGAGGCCTGATCAGTTTTCAGTGAGCTTTGAGCCTCAGAGTTCACCTGGGTCACGTAAAAGATTTATGACAGCCTGGTACCAGCATCTGGCTGGAACCACGATTTCGGCAGCGAGCTGAGCCTCCCCCCACATGCCAGGTCCCACAGGGCTGCCCCACCATTCCCAGTGGCTGCCACAGAGGCAGCAATATTGATGACCTGTACAGATACCAAAGTGGACATCAATAAAAGGAGATGGATGTAAACCATCAGAGTGACATGCCTCGCTGCTGGGCTGGCTGGAGARCAGGGGAAACAGGTTAAAAAAACACAGGAAAGTTATTTATACAAGCTTCAAGGACAAGGAGTTTGTCACTACTTGCTTGAGAATTTAATCTTAACATGTACTTTCTTCTGGTTTCCATTAGTCCCCAGCTTTACATGCACATAGACTGAGAACAATATTGTTTATCGCAATAAACACTCTTAGGTTTAAAATACGCTAAAGAAACCAACAAGGAAACAATTCTCAAAATTTCTTTTGATTTTATGCTCGAAGTGTTTGCTTACCCTCTGGAACAGTTTCTGCATTCTTATTTATTACGTAAATAAGAGCTAAATCTAAAATGTGATTTGTGTGTACTTGGAAGTATCATGTATTCATCCCTATAAGAACAAATGGCAGATGTTTACAAAGAACTGCTCTGCTCTCCACACACAGCATTCAAACACCCTCCTCTCCCTAAAGTGATGTTCTAAGGTGCAGCAGCTGAGAGATAGAAAAGGATGAAACCCAAAACTGTACCCTTAATACGATGTGCTTTAAAGTCAAAGTTAAGCATGACCTAGCACCTGAGGAGATTGCAAAGTGTTTATTTAAACTGAATTTCCATTTGTGCCAAAAWTTTTCTGTACACCCATGTTTTGCCTTCCTACCAGATAAGTTCAAATATTTAATAGCTCAGTAACAAAAATGTAAGTTTCTATTTATCACATGCTGATACCTTCAATGGGAGACATCACACCATAAGTAATATTKGATTGTTTTTCCTGGAGTCTGTGTGTGATACGTTGAAACCAGCACAYTGTGGAAAATGGAATTTAATATTTACCAGAGATCTTCTGAAGGTGATACAGTAGATTATATCAGAAGCAGAAAGTTATGGAAGAAGGGAACTGTTGTGTGAGGACTCGTCCCCTTTAAGTCACTCTATAGTGTACCAACAGTCTGCGATGACTCTTTTTCTCCCTGTCCTCATATTTTGTCTGCTGACTGAAATACATAGATTTTCTACTAGTAGGGGTGAAGGCCAAGGAAAGGCTTGAACTTTGTTTGGCTCAGAGAAACAAAAACTGAGTAGCTTATAAAGGATTTCATATTAGCTGAAGATATAAACAATTTTTAAGCAATTTTTAAAGGACCACATATAGCAAAAGAGGTAATATCTTTTATAACCAATGCACTGATGCAAACCACTACTTTTGTCCAGGTTGTTTACGTCACTGATAAACCACAGCTGGACTAATTTTCAACCAAGCTCCTCCTGAGAACACATTATCTTCACTTYTACTTCTTGAGAGGAAAACATTTTATTTCCAGAGTATACATTGATTTAAAATTTTAGAGGTTTTGTTTGCCAATGTACACAATTGAGTTTGTCTGGAGAACTGCAATAAGAACTGTGATCATTAAACTCTTAAGGCTTTTTCATCTTCAACAGGCTGATATATAGATGGTAACTCTGTAATTTGGTGCTTCTTCATATCCTAACCTGCTTCTACAAACATCTGTGTGGGTCAAAGAGCACATTGGTGTTTCGAGAAGGTTAATTGCATTTCTCTTGGTGAAGTATTAATACTGTGAACAATTCAAAAGTCCTGGTAGACTTGTTGCTGCCACAGTAACCCCAGATTTTTTTTAAGGTCCAGCCAAAATTTACAAACTCTACAACACCTCACTGACAGTTTACAAGTTCCACAAGATCACACATGGATTTGACAAACCCTCAGGCATCTGAGAGGTTTTACAGCCTCATAGGAATTCCTGCTGTTTTACAAACCTTGCAGGATGACTTATGTGGATATATAAATGTACTCAGTAGTTCTTCAGGATTTTATAAAATCATCAGAGCTTCTATTCTTTGCACATCTATTCCCTCACCTTAGGATTCACAGCTGTAACATACATAGCAAACAATTTTTACCGTGACACTTAATGCTTAGATCACCAAAAGGTCCTTTTTCTCACACAGACGTTAAATACCTACATTCGGTTAATTCCACTATGAGAGATCCTAAAGTTCCAAATTTTCACCATTCTTGAGTGACTCAGATTACAATAAAAAATCAGTAGAGTGCATATAGTGGAAATTTTATTGTCAAGAACTATAGCAATTTACAACAAAATTCTGAATCAGATCAAAGTGTCAGTTTTCATGTACAAAAGTTAAAAGAAATCTGTAAGGAAATGAAGATCAAATCATTCCACTGTAAGACATTCATAAAAAATGGTTATAAATCCTCTGTGAAAGAATTTTTATTTGAACATTACCTGATTCATTTTAAATTCCCATTAGTTTTAATTTTGTTACCCAATGAAATAAAAAGACCTCATAAGAAATTGCATATATTTGTCTGCATAATTTAGAAATGTATAACTGCAAAGCTAAGCTCACAGAGGAAACGTATTAAAGTGTTCATTGAGGAAAAATTTTACAATAATCAGCTTTTGAAGGTAGGACAGTGCTTTCTAGTTAGCATTAATTTTAATAGGGATTGCTTGTTGCCAGGCACAGTAACAAAGCTCTTATATTTATTAATAAAAAATTTATGCTCAAATAATACCTTTTTTCAATCAAAACCTATTCACCAAGACTGTAAACAGAAACAGTGCCAAATTTGTTAATTGGAAGAATCGCATAATTTTCAGCTTGAGATTCACTAGAATAGAGGTCAAGACTAACCCCAGCATTTCTTTACTCTCTTTAAAAATAATGCTGATTCTCATTGCTCATCAACTGCTGCTACACCATGATATGRAAAATATACTAAATTTTGGAGCAACCAGATTTTTTGTTAAGTTTAATATCAAAAGCAGCATAACTTTTCAGATGTTTATAACCTCTCATCTAGAGACAGACAATTTATAAAACATTACCAATGAACACAAACACAGAGCACACACATGCATTTCCCTGATGAGATTAGGAATTAACATCTCCAAAGGAGGCATACGATGTCTGTTAATGGGATATCACGCCCCACATATATGTTTTTAATGTATGTGAAAATACTGCCTCGGGACTCTTCTCTTTCTCTGCAAGCTACTGATATTGTACTGAACAAAGATTGCAGTGTCATGAGGTTTTTATCATTATTAGAAGTAGTCAGATTTAGCACAAAGATATCATTATATTTTTGGGGAGTGGATGTAGTGGAGACAGTTTTTCATCACTAAGTCTTCACAGTCTGGCCACTCACCTTTAGCAACTGTCATTGAGCACACAGTGAGAAAAGTGGACAAAATTAAGATTTTGGAATGCATTTTTTCTTTCTTACTCCTGTTTATCTATTACTGTATGTGATCTACCAGCTGAGGAGGGAAATTAAAAATGACAGGTACAATTCAAATCCCGGAAAGACACATATATTTGCTTCTGCAAACGGATGGGCTCTTTCCTGGTTCTGGTTACAACAATGCATGATATCTTCCCATCACTGGCTTCTGTGATTTCACACTGTGCTCTGTGACTCTTACTAAAATATAGAATTTTAAGGGTCAGCTAATGATGATCCAAGCAGCCATATGACTTCTAGGACAAGGTAATTTTTAAGAGTTTTAGACAAAGCAGAAAAATAAACACTGCTAACATATTACTATAGCTCTCTACTGTAGCAGKTCTTTTTGTAGCTATGTCACTAAAAATGTCTATGTCTATAAATTCTGACAAATAAGAAATTTTGGCAGATTCCAGAAAGAAACCAACTATGTAAATACATTGGGGTTTTTGTGCTGACTTGTCACATTTCTTTTTCCCCCTATTCTACTTCTTCCTGGGCATTGTGGCAGTGTTTTGGAGACTAAACTTTTTTATTATTTGGAATTCTATTTTATTTTCAGTGCTTTCTTTAAGGACACACACYGAGGAAACCCACAATGAAGATACCCACAAGATAAGATTTCTACTCTTTATTGAAAGAAAGTCGAGGTTTTCTAAGGGGATAGAGGGTTTGACATTATGTTTGCTGGAAACGTTCTGGAAACTTGAACTCAAAAACTGTAATATATATACAGTGTTTTAAATATTGCAGGGTTTATAATGCTTCTCATTATTTTCTGGGAGTGGAAAAGCTTTGTGAATTATGATATTGCTAACTTGTCTTTTAGATTTTTGTCCTTAAGCCCTTCCGACCACCAATTGCTTCTTCTTTACATTTCTGTGCCTAGCACACTGGGATTGACATGATTTGGGGCTCTGTCAGCTGCCTACATCCACAAATGAAATAAAAAGAACTGAAAGCAAAACAGAGTCTCTTTAACGTTTTTCACTCATTGATGAGGGGATTTAGAAGAGAACMAGAACATTAATTCCTCTGCTTTGTAGCTGCTGCACTGGGATAGTGGATAGGCAAAAAATAGCCTCTTTCATTTAAATAACTATTTTTGTGCAYGGTTATACTTCATTGCAGTATGCAAATACCCCAGTATACTAGCACATGAGCAATTGTCCTGCTGCAAAAATTGTATTTCTGTTCCTTATGAACTACCCAACATAGGTGAGAGAAACAAAATAAAACAAAACAGCAAGACAAAAACAGAAACAAAAATAAAAGTAACTATTAAAAAAAAGAAAAAGGAGGAAAAGAAAAAAACACTTGCAAATTTTTTCAGAGGCTTCAATTAACTCTGCCAGRTGGATTCTAGATCTTTCAACTCTGTTAAAATCATCTAATGTGGCTGGTATATATGGCTGTGGCCACACAATGGGGCACTGCTGATTACTTCCAAGGTATACTGAAGTGTTCATTATGGAGATTCTTAAAGCTTCGGGTTTGGTTAAGGAAAAGAAACCATTTTTCTAGTACTGTAATAGCCACTTAGTTCACCTTTCTGTTGAAAGGCTAAGTCCAGTGGTCACATTTTGATTCGGAGAGGACACCAGGTGCCACACAGTTAAGCTGATAAAGTTAAGTGTTGGTGTTTGCCAAGTAGAATCTCTTAGCCATTGACCATCATCAAGACATAGACAGTACAGCTGTGATGGTCATGAATCAGCTGCAAATGTCCCATTTCACCAGAAACAACCAGGCAGATTTTCTTTCTTGTACCCTTATTTTAAAGTAAATTCTTTTCAAGGGGGCAGTGACAACTCTAATGGAAAATTTACCATCCACTGAGCTTCTGGATTAAATTACAATGAGTCTGTAGACCAAGAAATTTCAGCGAAAACAGTAGTCATTTGTTTATTGCCCTTTCTCAGTTCCTCAATTATGACTGATCTCCACTTAGCAGTGTAGTGCTACTAATTGTTTGAAAAATAGTAAAATTACTTAATCTTATAGGTTTCTTCTATCTTAAGGTTTGACTCCATAATTCTGTGTGTCAATGATGTGTCAATCTCTCTTATGTGGAGTAAGTGGAGTGTATAGTTGCATGCTATAATTTAACAAATACTTCATTTATACACAGTAAACCTGGACATTCTCTGCTAAGCATCTGACAAAACATTGTCACTTGGTGGCATCTGGCTTTATGCCACTGATAGGCAGTGGAAGATCAACAGTCAATAAAAGAGAATCATTAGAATTGATTCAGGTAGTGTGTCATGGAATAAAGAAGTCAGTCATAGAAGGAAAATCAGTATCCTCAAATATGATAATAACTAAGTGACAGAGTCTTCAACATTAGCAAGGGATACTTGACAAAAGCTTCATAAATAGTGGTGTTACCTACTGACTACTTAAAAAAGAAAGATATCAAAAATAGAAAGATGGGGGGAGGGGGGGAACCTGAGGGTGATACACTGGATTTTTTTTCTGGAAAGTAATAAAAGTTCCATGTTTTATCCTTATTTTGTGGAAGGCAACTGAGAGAGAAGAGACAATCTGCATGCTCTGGCAGCACCTCAGTCTATGCCTCAGTGTCCATAAGTGTGTTCCTGGGGTAGTGTGAAACATTGGTGCAGGTCCTAGGGCTGATTGTTTTGCATGGGTTAGGGTATGGGTAGAGAAAATGAGAGAGAAACCACAGAACAGCATGGCTGAAGTCAAACAGAAACAGCAAAAACAGATGAGTAGATGGGCAGACAGCTCAAATGGACCGGCAACTTAATGCCTGTGTCTCAAAAAACTTGGTCTGGCTTTCATGACTATTTTCCAATTGCAAGRCATGAAGTCAGCTGGCACAGAAGCATGGATACTTAGCTTTCAACAATTTCAGTTGGTGACATGAATATACATATCCAGAGCCGGAGTATAATCTTATGTCACAAGAATATCTGAACTAAAATAAATTGCAGTGAAATTTGCACTAAGAAGGAATTCCAATAGGCAATATCTTCTCTTAAGACTGCTTCAAAGTATCGTCAAGATTTCCAGTACAATTATATCCAGACTTAGTAAAATGCCAACTCCTCTTGGCAACTGACTTTTTTTTTTTATTCATAGTCCCTGGAGTGGTAGCTTAAGACATCCCTTGGTATATTTCACCTGTCTGAAACACTTTCAGATGTTCATAGGGCTAAATTAAACTGAAATTACTCTTTTTCTATAATCCACAGTAGAGCTCTTAGATAATCCCTAAAATAATTCTGAATAAAAATATGGCATCAAACAAGCTTTCAGCATCTGCTTTTTAAACTGTATAAAGCTAGTATGTAATATATTTCTAATTCTCTCAATTGTTTTCCTCAGTTTTWTTCTAATTCTATGCTAATAAGAATGAGTCCTAAATTCATGATGTTTCTGAGATAAATAATATGTATAAAATCTCAAGTGAAAGCCTTGGATCAGGAAGTAAACTGAGTATCTGCAGTGTAGTAATGGCTGAGAAACTCCTTGAAATATTGTGGATATGAGTGCATGAATTTTCCCTAATTTATGCTGATAAATTTGAATTTGAAATAATATCATCTGAATAGAGATGCATCACTTAAAGGCACCAAGAGTTTAAATTCAATTCTAGTAGAAGTGGGAAACAAACAAAAAAACCCGAATCATCTGCCCATCAAAATCAACATTTGTTTTGGTTTTATTTGCTACCATTCACTAAGTAACAGCAAAATACACTTTGTGTTGTTGGCAGACTGTCTTCTCTTCACACTGTCACCCAAAATACAATGTAATACCTATTTTGTGCTACCTCTGAAATTAGAACTAAACCTGTTATTCATGGTCCAAATTAGTGCCTCCAGGTGATTCTATCTTCCCATGCTTACAGTCACTGTGAGTTGATCCCTCTCTCTAAAGTGGTTCTCAGCAGAATCCTGTTTGGGCACAGACATCACATCAAACTCACTTTCAGATGCTCACAGTGCTCAATCACAATGCTACTGCTGTTATGAAAAGGTATCACTACCAGGGAGGGGCTATAAGTAACTTCTAGCATTTCTTTGGGCTTATGGTTCGCATAGGACTCAAGCACAGTGCCATTCAAATTCAGTTCCATTTCCAATTTATTTTAATAATTCTAAATAAAATATAGCCATTATCAGCTGCACACTAATAGGCAAATAATACTGAAATGGGGTTCTGACAAAATAATTTAGTTGTTGAGTGCTACATTTTGTCTTACATTGAGTTTATCAGATTTATATTCTGAATTGTAAGAAAACTGAAGCACTAATAAGGTTAACGGTGTTAGGTAATTGCCTCAGAGACCTGAAACAACAAAAAAACACAACAAATTCCCGTTATTTATATAGTATGAATGCTTCCTAAACCAATCTGGATGCTTCATTTTTGCCCAATAGTGTTTTCTGTTTCATCTATTAAATAGTGCTTAAAACTTACAGCTTCAGTAAATCAGTAAACAGGATCATTACTTCTAAGTGTTTCAGATTCTGAATCAAGGGTTTCATTCAATTTTCCAAGTGGAATAATGCATATAAATGAAGATGTCAAATTGCAAATAACCAGTATTAGAATGTCGTTCACAGTGCTTATGTGTAATCACAGTGTTCTGTAAGTAATCAACATTATTGACTTAATGTAGGGATTTARAATGATGAAAAATACTAACAGAATAAATCGATGGGAAAAGTAGAGATACATATATCTGTAATAAAAAACTGAATGAAATTAGAGTAAAACAATGCAATGGCATTTTGTAATTCAAAAATATATATTCATAGATACATATAGAGAGAGTATAGATAGTACCAGTATTATTGATTTAAATTTCCATAGGGACAAAAGAAAGCATACTGACTTTGATTTGAATGGCTATGCTGGGATTCATTACCAGTATGTTAAAATACAAGTTGTTGACTATATCACACCCGGGCAGAACTTTTTTCATTAGTAGTTAATGGCCATCAAGCCTTTCTTTTCATGGTTTTGAAAGCTATTTATTTTTAATTCCTTCTATAATCACCCTTGTCGCACCATAAATCTCTCCAGAGATAATGAGAAAATTCAAAAAATTCATTTCTATATCCAAATACTGTAGACCTGTGTTTGTCAGTACGAGCATTTAACATGTAATGCTTTGTGATTTCTCTCATTTCAGTTTGAACAGCCAAGGCTGCCATGGTGAAGTGCCTCTCAGTGCCTCTTTTTCGCAGTGGACCCAGGTTTAAGGCTTCAGCTCAGAACTGAGTTATATTCATAAGAGTCCATTAGATGTTCCATAAGCAAACTTAGAAAGATACTGCTGCTTGTAAAGACTTCATTTAATATTTGCGGCTTACAGTGAATATGATCCCAGGATTTTTTGCTGTTTGTCATTCACTAAATTCTCTGTGTCTTAACACAAATGATGTTAAATATCACCAGTGGGGATATCCTTGCCCATATTAAAAAGCTCCTTAATGGCACTGGTTTTGTTCTTGATTTCATTAAAACCWTTTCCTGTGTAAAATGTTAATTGTAAGAGTTTATCATGATCTTGCCCTGAGYGCACATACACTGCCTGCATGGGAACTATTTTACAAGTGTTTTCACTGCACCTTGGTTTTCACAACCTTGGGTTGATATCATGTCAGACCTCATAAACACCATATCTGTCCTACCTGAATGACAAAAACCTGGAGGAAAGCCCAACCTCCCACGGCTGATCTGGAGCAGAAACGGGTGAACAACATTGTGTGGTGATGCCATGTCTGGGCTTAGGATAAAAATAGATGATGCCTATGTTCCCTAGAAGTCTTCTCTAATATTTTTTGTAGAAATGAGTTATTAAACTCCACAGTCCTCASCAGACACAGTGACAGGTTGATCCAGGATAAGTGCTGCCCTTCTAAACTGGTTTGCAGGATTTCTGCTGCCTTTTACCCTGTAGGCCTCCAGGTTTGTCATTAATAAAGTTTTATCTATCCACCTGTAAATGGATGTAGTTTGGAAAGCAGCATGGAATTTCATGGGATGAAAAGTGCTGTCTAATGGCAGTCCTGATCCTGAAAGCTGTGCTATTGGTAAGCAGTAATAGGTCAATGCCTCTGTCTGGTTTTGGAAGCATTAGTGGAAATTTTGCCTGAGCAGAATCCACACCACTAGGCCTTTGTGCAGATTTTTCTAAGATCACCCTATTTACGTCTGTATATGCCTGAATATGGGTGTGTTGAAATACACATRTTAATTAGGAATTCCCCTAGGTTTGTTTTGCAAATGACACCATGATCAGCTAAGCATTTGAAAGCTGTGATGTGTGAAATCACAGAATCACGAAATCAGAAAACATTCAGAGTTGGAAGGGACCTGCTAGGATCATTGAGTCCATTTCCATCCCTTCACAGGACAACCACAAGCACCCCATGTCCCTGAGAGTTTTGCCCAAACCCTTCTTAAGCTCTGTCAGGCTTGGTGCTGYGACCACTTCCCTGGGGAGCCTGTTCCAGTGACCAGCCACCCTATGGRTGCAGAGCCTTTTCCTGATACCCAAACAAAACCTTCCCCGATACAATTTCAGGGCATTTCCTCTGCTCCTGTCACTG
>QVAJ01000054.1:1782967-1806438 GCA_003546035.1 Mixornis gularis
GAACACGCTTGGCCCTCCTGGCTGCCAGGGCACTGCTGGCTCATGTTCAACTTGCCACTGACCAGCACACCCTTTCCATGGCACTGCTTTCCAACATCTCATTCCCCAGTCTGTCCATACATCCAGGGTTGCCCCATCCCAGGAGCAGAATCTGTTGCTTTCCCTTGTTGAACTTCATATGGTTGGTGATTGCCCATTCCTCTAATTTGCTGAGGTCTCTCTGCCTTCAAAGGAGACAACAGTTTATCCCAGTTGCAAATTTACTTGGTATCCCTYCCACTCCTGCATCYAAGTCATTTATGAAGATATTGAAGAGCCAGGACCAAGAATGGAGCCCAGTGGTACCTCACTGGTGGGAGGTCACYAGTCTGATGTCACCCCATTCACTTTAACCTTTTGTGCCTGACCTGTGAGCCAGCTGCTCACCCATCTCATGGTGTGTTTATCCAGGTGTGTGCTGCACATCTTGTCCAGAAGGATCCTGCAAGAGATATAATCAAAAGCTGTACTGAATTCCAAAACGATTACACCACCTGGCTTCCTTTTATCAACTAGTGGGTGTCATGGGCTCACCCCATGCAGCCACTGTCTCCCTCCCCCATCTASGGGACTGGRGAGAGAATTGGAAGAGCAAAACCCACAAGAYGGATGAATTGAGATAAAGACAGCTTGTTTAATAGTGAAAGCAAAAGCCACACACACAAACAGAGCAAAAGGAATTAATCCTCTTCTTTCAGTGGCAGGCAGGTGCTCAGCCATCTCCAGGAGAGCAGGGCCTCATCACACATCAATGTTACATCGGAAAACAAAGGTCATCATTCCAAACATATCGGTTTTCTTCCTTCCCCACACTTTATATACTGAGGCTGATGCCACATGATCTGGAATACCCCTTTGGTCAGTTTGGGTCACCTGTCCTGACTGTGTCTCCTCCCACCTTCCCATGCACCCCCAGTTTCCTCACCAGTGTGGCAGTATGAGCAGCWGAAAGATTCTGTGTAAGCCCTGCTCAGCAAGAMGATCTCTATATTATCAACTCCCCATTCAACAAAATTCCAAAATATAGCCCATACCAGACACTGTGACAAAAATTAACTCCACTCCAGCTGTAACCACACAGTGGGTTATTTTGTTATTAAAGGAAATCAGCTTTGACAAGCAGGACTTGTACCTCATGCAGCTGGCTGTGACCAATTACTCTGTTGTCTGTCCTCCAGGTGTTTTTCAACATGTCTCAGAATAACCTTCTTCACAACCTCAGCAGGCACTACAGTGAGACTGGTAGGCCTGAACTTGCCAGGCTCATCCTTCTTGCCCATTTTGAACACCGGGACAATATTTGCCAGCCTCCAGTCAGCTRGGACCTGTCCAGATTCCCAAGACCATTCTGAAATCATTGACAAGTTTCACAATGACATCAGCTAGTTTTTGAGGATTCTCAGTCATCCCCATCAAGCTTTATAGATTTATAGCAATGCAGTTGGACCAGCAGATGCCTTACAATTTCAGGTTTAACTGTGAGCTTATAATTCTCACAGCCATGTTTCTCCCACTCAGAGCACTGGGACACCCTTAGCCTATTATCAATTTTGAAGACAGTAAAGAAAGCATTAAACATCTCCACTTTTCTGTGTCCCTATTTGTGAGGTGACCATCCTCATCCTGCACTACCTTTTGCAATTAATGTATTCAAAAAGACCTTTTTATTGTCCCCACAGTTCTGGCCCTTCAAATCCAATTGATTCATCAGAAATCTTGTGGCCCATGYAACTTAATTTGGAGTTATAGGGGTGTGGTGTATCTGCTTACTGATGAAGGAAAAACTTTTTTAATTTTATGCTGAAGTAATTCCATTATCTTTTTTCCTCTCACAGTCACAACAGACTATGAAGTTTTATGGACAGTAGTAAGCAGCATGTTGCTTGAGTTCCAAGTGCTCAGCTGTCATCTAAATATTGCTTCTAATTATTTCATTTTAGTCACAATGTCACAAAGGTATTTTCTTYAAGGGAAAAATCAGGAAAGGCTGTATTATTTTAGCTGTTAAAAAAAACCAAAAAACAAAACAACAAACATCCCATCCCTACTCCCAGAATCAGAACTTCTCATCGCTGTTGCAAAAATCTTTCTTTTATATATCAAAATGTGACCTTGGGCTTTATTAATCCTGATGTTTTGCTGCAGTCATCAGCTGGTGAATGCTGCAGTTGAAAGAAAAGGAAAAGAAAATGTGACCATCCACTGAGCTGGTCAGTGGCATTGAAGTACTTTGTATGAGCCCTTTTGTAGTTCCATTCCCAAGGAGGTTTGCACCCCGTACAGGTAATCTGAGAGTTCCTAGACTGTCATGGGGCAGCTGTACTGCCTGCAGCTGCCACCATGCCTCTCTCCATACCACTTGCTTTAGGCAGGTTGGTAGACTGCTGCAAATTCCTGGGAAATGTATATGAGTGAAAGGAAATGCCAATTATCAGCTGATAAGTATGCTGCTATATATGCTGATATATGATATGTCATATATCATATGACAGCAGAACGTGAATGGAATTTCATGGACAAATGAAAGAGCGCTTCTCCCACCCAGGAGTCTCTGTCAGCTCAAGCCATGAAGGTTTTAGAGCTGTGAGAATCCCTTAAAGTGGAAAGATGGAAATCCTGCTTTCCCTGTAGTATTAGGTTTATATATCACCATTCATAACGTTATTCTGGGCATAGTAATGGCCCAGGAAAGGACAAACCTTGTTTCCTTTGCCACTGCTTGCTCTGGCATTTTATCCCTTTCAGCTTGAAGTGTTAGTGCATCTATTCAGCTTCTAACTAGGATTGCACTATTTAATTCTTCTCCTCTGGGCTGTACAGATGACATGCTTCATATAACTGCAGCTTTAMGCATATACATCTTCGTAATATATTTGTAACTCATGCTTCACATGAGCTGAGTACCAGCACTTCTGATGTTTCAAGATACATTTGGGTGTTCACCAGGGATCATTTCCCCAGCATGCTGGAAGAGCACTCCATGAACCTCCTGCTGTGTTTCCCCAGTTGAGACCAGTGTTACTGCTGTTACAGAAGAGTTATGCTGCTGTTAACAATAACGACTCAGTACATTACAGTGGATTTTGCTTTTCTTCCAAGTTCTGTTCACAGATTGTCATGTAGCTAAAAACCACCCTCAGTCTGGTTTTCTGGCTCCTCAGTTGGGTTTGCATCTAGTCCTTAACAGGAAAGATTATGCAGGGCTTTATTGCATTAGGCCAGGGTTAATTGAGAACAGAATTTGTAACTTAGTCAGTTTTTCACATGACAAATTTTATTGTGTGTAGGTGTATAAAAGTTTGGTACTAGGACCTAACCCTGTAATGTGATGGATCTGCTGAATCCCAAGCACTTTCCCAAGCACAGCACTGGGCTTTCCTCAGCAACATGATGTGAAAGGCTAAGGTGTCAGATTTCACTCAGCAAGGCATAAACTTCATAGAACTTTATAATTCTCATTAAGAAGGATTTTTTTTTGCTTATTTGTCACTGTCATTAAGGTTATAAAATTTATTATTACTATTTATTCTTATATGTTCTAATATTTTATTTAAATTCACACATAAAGAGCCTGTCCATGTACAATTTCACATTCTTTCACTTGGATATTCAAAGCAGTTTTGAGCAGAGTACAACTTTCTGCTGCCTTATTTCTTTTTTTAAATATAATTTTCCAAGAGATATGATCAGTATTTTAAAGGATTATAGTAAATGAAAGTGCTAATGAAAGCCTACTGCATTCCCCTATTAAAAAACCCACTTTTTTTTCTTGCTTCCACTATAAAATATTTGTAGTCTTGAGATATTTTACAAATAATAGTGCCAAGACATGGTAATTTATGACAGATATAAATGGCTAATACAAGTTGTTTTCGTATTTCTTTTCCTAAAAGAAATTGAAAATTGCAAGAGATAAAATTAATTTCTTGCAAATTTGAAGTAAGGAGCAGTAGCAGTAGTCAGGCCACGTCTTCTAGCATGGAGCTGGGATCCAGATCCTCACCTTTGCAGATGTCCAATGGCATCTTTGCAGTCTCAGCCCTGGGGGAAAGCCAGAAATAATGTGGAAAAACTATATTTCACAGTTCCACAAGCTAGGATTTGACTCACAGTTCACACCACTTCTCAACACTGACACAACAAAACACATGCTTACAGTATTGAATGTGCTGTACTTTAGTGTGATTTTCTTTGAGTTAGCTGCTGTTTGCATCATTTGGCAAAAGACAGAATTTTTCATCACCATTGAAACAAAGGTTCAGCACTATTTTAAGCACTATTTTACCAGCAACCTGTCTGCAAGGAACAGGTGGCATGGGTAACTTCAGGTTACAGTATCTTCTTCAGGATTAGGAACTTCCAAATTAGCAAACTCTTAAAAATATAATAAAGAAAAAATATATTCCAAGTGTAGGTCAATGACTTTACAGGAAGCCATGCAACGGGGTCTAATGTAGTAACAGCCTGGACTATAAAATATTAGTCAAGCTCTAATATAGCCATTAATACTCCTTTAACAAAGAGCAATTTCACAGCCTAATTTGCTAACTGGAATCTAGAAAGCCTAGTTAGTAACTGTGCTTTTTATTCATCTCAGTAAATTCCATTTATTACTTTTTTAGCAGTTTCTTAGCATAAATGCATTGAACGTTACTAAATTGGATTAATAGCTTTTATATGTGACGTATATTATGTATACATTTAACTAAAGGTGTTTCAACTCATTGCAATCTTTTTTATAATGCACACCTTTTTTTAAATTGAATTGTTTTCCCTTCCCACTGGAAATATTTTTATTAGATATTTATGATATATGATTCATAAATAGGGGGTTGTCATGCTTATAGTCTTCTTTAGCTCACTTTACACTGTTTTAACTAAAGGCAAGCTTAGGGATAAAATATTTTCAGGTGAGCTAAAAGCTAGATATATAATTAGAACTGATGTACATTTATCCATTTTTTAAATTTGCATCTGACTAACTTTGCTTAAAACCAATGCAAAACAGGAAGTGTTGTGCACTGGCCAAGTATTTTACAATGGCTCTTTGCAGCATTATTAGAATTATAACTAGAATTAGAATTATAACTAGATGTTTACTTCAATCTCTCTTGAGTTYCTTCATGATAGTTCCATTATTAGAATTATAACTAGAATTAGAATTATAACTAGATGTTTACTTCAATCTCTTTTGAGTTCCTTCATGATAGTTCCTGTAATTATTAAGTAAAGCCTTGATAAAGACTGAAATTAGGTATATAGTTAAATTAGGTATATACTGCTTSAGAGCTTTCAAATGCTACGGCCTTAAACAGTCAAAGTATGACAGTCAAATCAGTGTGTGACTGTATGAGAGAGCTTTTTAGCCTGTAATTTTTGACTAGTCAGTAAATTTTAAGTCAGTACTCAAAAATTAATTACTAATTAAATGACATCATAAAGAACCATCTTCATTTATCTTTTGTGTCCTGTACTCTGCTTTCCTAGTAACAAAATACGTGAGAAGGGCAGAAGTACAGAATCATATAATTGTGCCTCTAAGTCTTTTATGGAGCAGCATGGGAATGCCAACACGGGCAGAGTCTCAGCTCTGGTGAGCAGGGGATAAACAATAACCCAAGCCTTGTATGTSGCAAAGACAGAGGAAGAGAGGTTCCTATTGCCAGTGCCCTAGCAGGAGGAGAAATACAATAACTCCTGTTTGTGTCAGCTCATASCAATCCCAACAGCGCACACCTTTTCATGGAAGCATGATGCCAGCCTAGACCATGCCCCTTCCAGCAGCTCCACAGACTTTGTCCTTGAGGATTCACCTGCTTGCCAAAGGAAGCTCAATTAAGCTGCAAACAATGGAGAGAGGAATCCAGAAGTGAAAAAAGATGAGAACCCGAATTGAGAGATTCAGCTGTGAAATAAGAGGAAATACAGGCCTTGAGAAATACAAGACAGAGTCCCAAAAAAATACACACACACACACACACACACACACATGTATATTTTATAAGTATTTGGTGTCATATTTCAAACCATGAGACAAGCATCAAATATAAAACTGATTTGTGAATCCCACTGCCATATGTTTGAGTTGATCCGTACCCCTTGTTCTGGCTTCCTCATTTGTGGAAAAGGCTGTTATTCTAACTGCCATGGAATATTTAGCATGTTTTGAAAGACCAGATCTTTCAAAAGGAGCCATAGTTGTTGGAAAATTATTTAATTACATTTCATGCAATTKTCTTGAAACTGTTACAAAAAGCGTAAACAAATGTGGGGAAAAGTTCGAGTGTAGAGCACATAACTTGTATTTGTCCCGTTTTTTGCAAGTGTCATGTTTTGACATTGGCCAAATACCAGGCACATGTGAAAGTCGTTTGCTTACCCTTTCTTGCTACTATTGGGCAGAGAAGGAAAAAAATTAATGAAGGGCTCATGAGTTGAGGATCAGGAGGGAAAAATAAAACATTCTAAGGGGAAAACAGTTTCAAATTTAAAGACATAAAATACCTTTATTAACAGAGTCAGAGGAGGATAATGAGAATAAGGACAAAATAAGCCCTTAAAACACCTTCCCCCCAAGCTCCTCCCTCCTTCCCACTGACAGTGCAGGGAGGCAGAGTGTGGGGGTTTTGGTCAGTTCGTCACTCGAGATCTTCCATTTGCTCCAGGAGAAGAGTCTTTCCTCTGCTATGCCATGAGGTCCTTCCCACAGACAAATAGTCTTGCCAAAATTGTAGTGGCATGGGTCACTTGTCCACAGGGTGTAGTCTTKTAAGGATAGGCTGCTCTAGGTTGGAARCAAGGGCTCTCTCTCTCTCTCTCTGGAAGCAGAGGCCCTTTCTCTCTATTTGTGTCTTCCACCAGATCACAGCTTTCTTTGGTATCTACCCACTCTGGCATGAGCACTTTTCTCATGGGCTGTGAGTGGATCTCTGCATCCCCCCGTGGACTTCATGCATTAGAGGGGGACAGTTTGTTTCACCATAGTCCTCACCATGGCCTGCAGAGGAATCTCGGGTCTGATGCTTGGAGCACCTCCTCTCTCTTTCTTTTCCACAGACCTTGGTGCTTCCATGTTGTTTTTCTCTAAAATGTCTTCACTTCCTCCTCTGAYTGGAAGAAAAACCATTACTTGTAGGTACTATTATCAACAAGTTCAAGATCCTGTGGTGCTGAGAAGTTGACCGTGTCTAGGTTCTGTGTCAGGGAGTCACTCACCATGCTCTTGCTGCTGGCCAGGTGGCCCCATCACCATCCAGTGGGCAGTGGCTGCAGCCGCGGTGTTGGAGCTATTTAGTGGCTCTCTTCATACAGGGCACCACAGCCTGTGGGGAAGGAAAAGCCACCACCCCTGCCCTTTTCCTGCAGCACAGCAGCCTGGCTCCAGGCTCCTGCCCCCGCCTAGGGGCAGCCAGGCAGGGAAAACTTGCTGGCTAAAAATAGGCTAATGCTAAAAGCCTACAAGCATGTATTTAAGCTAATCAATAAACACTACACGTACACCTTACAGCATACTATAGTTGCTTGTTTTATATTTCTTAACAGCTCAGAAACTTTCTATGCTATTTCTGTGCTATTTCTAATTCATTTCTATGAATTTCAAGGCCTAAAATTCAACTCTGTTTCAAAGCTCTATCTATGTAAGCTTACAGCAATGCTGTCAAAGTCCTCTGCTTTTTCAGTTCCCACCACGTTCCCACAATCACAGAGATGTTACCAACCTCTCTAATCGGGCCAGCAGCATGACCAACTTCAGAGCCATCAGAGATTGACTCTGTCAGACATGGTAGAATGGTAGAAGCTTCTAGCAGCTTCTCATAGAAGCTACTCTGTGGCCCTCCCCAGCCACCAAAAAAGCAGGCTGTGCGAAATTAACACAGTAAGCCAATCTCTGAGATTGTGGCACAGAAAATATGTCTGCCCTCTCATGCTTTTGTGAGCTTCCAACTCTCTGCAATTAGGACAAATCCCTTTATGTTCCTAAAGATGCTGACAAGAATGGAAACTGATCTATTATTGGACACAGGTTTATGAACACAAGCTATGGCTGGATGTGAAACTTACATCCTTCTGCAATAAATGGCTGCTTTTAAACAACCTAATGCCATGAGAGCATATGTCTTTTGTATTATTTCATGACCTGTGACAAATAGTTAGGCATGGGAAAATAYTCTTTTTTGAAAGACATGAGATGTKGTTGATGAATAATAACATGAAAGAAACTGTAATTGTCAGGGATGAATTTGACAGAGGTGGGAGAAGATAGGAAGACCTTATCACTGACATTTTATTTCATAGGGGAAGTCTACATAGTCTGGTTTCTTTCTTCAAACCAAGTAAGAATGTCCTGGTAGCTCAGTTCTTGTTTTGGTCTCAAGATTGTTGTTGAACAAATGAGACTGTTCACTCCTAATAAATTTCACCTGTTTTGTTCCTAGGGTGAACAGTCCTATTTTTCATTTACTGTAATGCAGTAATAAAAGTTGAATGATATTTGTAATACCTTATTTTCTTTCAGTCAAGGCATAGAAGAAATGAATTTAATTTTAATCTTCCAGTTTTTTCCACTTCAGAAAACCAAAAAAAATTGAAACATCTTTGTTTCAATTCAAAAAGTAATCTTATTATTTGCATACAGAGCATATTTTATTATGAAGTTTTTATCTCTGAAATCTGCAACATTTTATTACTCCACTAGGGACACGTGTTGATGTATTTCTTTCTTCTATGCAGCAGCATAGGTTATAGCAGGTGTTATTTCTGCTTCAGGAGTTACCATTGATAACATACACAAAACTCACATGAGCTGGCACTGGAATTTTTGAATGGAAAATGTCAACATATGTATTCTGCTTTGAAATATTTTGTTTTTATTTAAATCTTGTGAATTTTCTTTGTAGTGGCTGCATGGCCAGATCCTGTCCAGATGAAATCTGTGCTTTAGAAAAAGAACCATGCTAGGGTACAGTAGGAGCTYTTCAAACTTCAGACCAAGTTTCAGACCTTACCAGCCACAAGTCAATATGTGCGGGCAGACACACAGSGAAACCAAAAAACTGATTGTTGACTATGCTGATAGATTTTACTTAACCACTTTGCTGTGGTTAAGGGAAGTTTCTTTTTTCTTTAATAACCACAGCAATTAATTTGGAATTCAAAATACCACTGGAAAACAATATCATAACCAAGAGAAAAATCGAAGCATATTGTTTCTGTCAACTGAAATGGTTTTTATTCCATATTTTGCTTGACCGTAGTTTATATTTTTGCCAGACTGCTGCCAAAAATCTTTTTAAGACCTTTCCACTTTTCATTGTTGGAAGAGATTGTAAGTGCTGGATAGAAGAAAGAAACCTTCCCATATGCCTTATAGTATTTAATTTAGGAAAATTCAAGCTCTGACTCTATTTCTGCAATGTTYACTGTCTTGATCAAGCAATCCTACCAGGTTTCATAATAGAAACATCTCATATCATTATTCAGGATTAATCAAGTTGGCAAAGGTTTTTTATTCATTTTTAGCCATTTGGCCTCAAAGTGATAGTGCTACAGGTAGCTTAAGGGAGCTGATTTGTTTAAATAGAAGTTCAATAGATAGAGGAAAATAAGATTGGTTTCTTCTGYAGAACAGAAAGAGAGGACAACGGGTTGTTTCAGTTCATAAAATTTTGTTTAATACCTAAATGAAGGTAGAATAACGTTAACAGAAAAAGTGGACAGTGCTCCCTAGAAAGAAGCAGGTTCTTTTCTACTTTGCAGAAAAGTACTCTTTACCCATGAAAGTTAGCCCCTCTGTTACTTTACAGGATATTAATAGTTTAGCACCACTTGTGGCTTTTCTTAATTAATGTGCCTTTTTAGTACATGGCTTTAAAGAAAATAATTTATTTTCCCATGAAAAAAAACCTTTCTTTTTCTACTATACTTACCTTTTTTACCTTTTTCTGTCTGTGTTACATGTTAAAGTGCAGTAAAATATGTATGCACAGACAAAATGTACATAATTATTTAACACCTTGCACATTGCTTTAATAAAAAAAAAAAAATCCATGCACGTGCTCAAAACCCTGTCACCCTTGGGGCAAGAGCATTTCAGTCATGTGATTATTTTTGTAACTTTAATATGACAGAGTTTGTGTGTCTGTGCATATTCATCTAGCTCTCTAAGCAGCCCATACTTGTATAAAACTCAGATAATTTTGTCTCTTTTACTTAAGAGTCCCTTCATTTATTCTTGAAGGATTTTTTCACTAACCTGCTTTCACCTGTGACAGCCACAGGTAAATCTCAGATTAAAATTTATGTTCCAATCTAAAATGGATCCTTTCTAATATAGCCTGAAGCTGCTTAGGTTATGAATTTTGTGGTGTGTTAGGATACTCTTCAGTGATAAGAAAAGAGCAGAGATTAGATATGTTCCAAGCTGTGTGTACGTTCTCCCAAACAGCTGAGAGAAGCAATCTCTAAAGGAATGTTTCAATTTTTTTTTTCTCCTCATGAATTGATAGTGGCGTATTTCTTTCTTACCAAGGTGACAGCATGTATGAGATGTAAAGACTAGTTTGCTCAGGCAATTACCCCTTGTTGATAGCCGATTACTTCCTCTGTCAAACTTGAAAATAACTTGTTGGTGTGTAAGTTAGTGCTGTTCAGGGGATGCAGTAGTTTAGTCTCCTGTCTCCTTTATGAGCACGTTTATTTTAATCAGTAGAGTTTGGAATGGCTCTTTTTATGCACCTTCTTKTAATATAACAAAGGAGAGTGTATTTGCACACACAGGGGAAAAAAGATTTGATATATTGCAGAAGAGCATGCCTTATGGAGGAAATCATATCCCATGCTCTTTTTCTATGCAAAGAATGTATTGTTCATTTTSTAGAGCAGTGGCCCAAATTATTTTTCTGAATAGATGTTTCATACCAGTGAGTTGCAAACAGTRTCACTTATACTTGAGAACAGTGTCTGACAAAACAGTGATCACATGCAATTGGTCTATGAAATTGTGCCACAGGAAATCAAAACTTGATTTCTTTTGGGCTCATTGTTTATTTTTGTTTCTTCCTTTCTTTTCTCTTATGGAGTGTTTTTGTTGCTGTTTGGGAGGAGGGGGAGTAACTTTAAATAATTTAAAGTAAAGCATGCATTTTGTGGAGTATCTAATGAATGGGATATTGTGCAGAAAAATCAGTTACCATAAATGAAAAAATACCTGTCAAATAAAATGCTTATTGTGTACTTTCACATGAAAACAGAAATTAAAGTGAATATTACCCCTCTTGCTGCTGGACATCTTTCTAAATGTAGAAATATTTAAAATTTTCTTCTACTATCTGAAGTTCAGGACTCTGTGCTGARGTATATGGAGCCATTTCCATGGCAAGTTACTATTTTAGCTGTGTGGAAGACACTGGCCTAAATAAGAAATAAAATTTTACCTTATAACATTTTACATATTTTGGGTCAATATACAATTATAACATCATTGATTAACATATAAACACCAAAACTACCACACTACATAGTTAAATACATTAATTATGAAAAATATTGCCATATAAGCACATTTTCACTTCCTGCATAAAAGTTAAGAGCCTTCCTTGATGCATGTTAATAACCCACATCAAAATTAATGGTACCTTTGTCAACATTATAGCTTTTTAGGATAGCAAATAAGTGTTATCACACATCGTATGGGGGAATTGTGGCTAAATATTGTCTTTTCTAGTAACCTCATTATGTTTGTGGACACTTACCCTCTGCATGTGTCACCTGACTTGTATTCTGTTTTCTTAGTACTGACGTTACTTCTACTGGTATTTCTTTTCATGCTGTTAAACAAAATCAGGACTTTTTTGCACAGCATGCTTAGAAAGCAAGTGTTAAATTAGACTTTGCATCCATGTTCCTTTGCATTCTGGTGAAGTTTGCTCTGCCTTTAATCTCTTTTGCTTGCAGGAGTTATATTTATTTTCCAATGATATGTGACATTCTTCTGAGATGTATTGTGGTTGRTCTGTGATTCAATAGTCATATGCTGTACTTTGGAGATATGATAGTTCCCATGATTTGTCTTTTTCTTGCTAACGCTGCTGATGCATGTCCTCCATTACTGGTTTGTCCCGATTGTGAGGGGAAAAAAATTACATCTGTGAGCACCTCTATTTATATCTCTTCTTGTCGATAAGGATACTGCTTTCCTGTATCAAAACAACCTGATATTTGTTGATTATATGCAATGTCAGCTGCTTAATTTAATTTAAAGGTTCTGAATCTTTTCCTAAGAATTCACATGTAAGAGTATCACAGTTTCTGATGAAAAGCCATAGCAGGAATTTTTTGAGATTCAAAAATCTGCATATTTTTTTTCGAATATTTCTCTACATTTTAACTTTTTGGTCTACACTAGAACACTCATACAAAGTGTGACAAAATATCAGAACACAAAGATCCTTCATGCCTGTGACTTAATCAAGCCCTGAAAGTAACTGAAATACACATGCAAAGTTGATATAATTCTTTGGCACTTTGTTAAGAATAAAGAAATTTGAACCGACTACAGAAGTCCTTACCAAATCATTTAATGTCAATTTGATATTTACATGAGACCAAGAGAGTTCCAAATACCAAACAAATACTTGCATCTGTGTCAGAGGGAGGAATAAATGTTAGAAGAAAACCCCAGTTCTCATGGACACTTTTTCTGAAATATCAATAGGGAAAGCAGGTAAATCCTACCAAAGTGAGCAAAGTTCCTTGCTGCAACAAGAATAGCACTGAAACAGCAGCTCACAGCTAAAGGCAACTTGCTGTTAGGCTGAAACCAAGGTAGACTAGATTTTGAAGAGTGATTGCCAAAAATAACTGATGAYACCCTCACAGTGAGGGCAATGTGTAATGATAAACCACCAAACCTATTTATCACATTAAAATCCATGTGAATTTTAATACAAACACTGGAATCTTCCAAAACACTGTTTGAGGAGGACTTGCACTCTTGTGGAAGATTGTCCCACCAAGGACACAGAAGTTGCAACTGCAGATTTGAAACAGACAAAGATCAGAAAACTGGAACTGTTGATGCACTTCAATTTTTAAAGGTTATTTTCCAAGTCTGTTATAGACCATATATTCCTTTTTTGTGAAAAATCCCATGGGAAGGTAAGCACAGGGATTGTGTACTTATGCAACACATAAAAAGTTGATACATCAATCCCTTTGAACCAGAAGGCTCATGTCTCTGAAAGACCAAGAGAGAGCATTTTTAATATAATATGGTGTCCCAATTAACTCAGGTGATCCCCTTTTGTTCATTCTGTTCCACAGTTCAATTGGCACTTTCCAGCCCAGTGGTGAGATCTCACCTTGCAATCTTTTTGCCCTCTCTGGCTTGTTCAAAGCCTTTGAGAAAGATAGAAGCCACAGATGGGAACTTCTGCTCAGCAGAACAGTGGTGGCTTACAGTGGAGATCACACAAGATGTTGGCAGCATTAAGCTAAGGAAGCATGACACAGAGAACAGATGAACTTCACAGTTTTTCACAGCTTTTCCAGTACCACGTTTACTTGAGTGAAGCAAAATTTCCATATATTCAGCTATCCAGGGTCTATCATTTGTCACACACCGAGCAAAGCTCTGCTTCAATGGTGGTGAATCAGAATTCTGAACACAAAAGGCCTTTTTCATGTCCTCCTGTGCAAGAATAGGTTTGTATGTCTTTAAATTGTTTATGAATCCTCTAGCTGCTTATTCAGTGCTATAGGCAAGAAAGAGCCARAATATGAGAATAACTAGGGCCGGAACATTTGTGAATAACCTATCAAAGATATTTGTTTGAAACTTCCTCCATTGATATGATTTTCTTGTATTCAATAAAGGCATCAAAAAAGCAACTTTGCTTTACTAAGACAATCACCTTGTCTTCTTTCAGCTAAAAAAGTGAATAGATCTCCCTTGCATCAACTGTAAATACTTTTGTCTGTGTACATAGTAGTCCTATCAGTAACAATGCAATACAGGATATGGTTACAATTCACACAATAATTTAAATACTACTTTTGCACCACTGTGTGATGTTCTAATAAAGTTCTGTACCCTGGAGGGTCTCAGTCACTGGGAAACAAATAAAAGCTAYAAAATAAAAAGCCTCTAAATGTATGACTGTTTTATAAATCAGTGATGGTTTTACACTTTCCTGCTATGTGTCAGACCAGCATGAGAGTCCGCAAGGAAGTCAGCAAAACTGCAAATAGACRATGAATATGCCTCTGGCAAAGCAGTTAGGTCTGGGGTGGGTGACAAACTCTATGTAATCACAATACTTGAAAGGAGAACACTTTTCCTTGGAAACACTTACTGCCTATACAGAAAAGACCTAAATCCTCTTCTATGGTTTTCACCAGTCAAATATCCATGAACCAGATTGTTTCCWAGAAAAACTTTTACTAGCTTGGTCTCCAATATGGGAGCATCTTCCTACTCTGTGAATATTGCTATTGATGGCCTAGATAATTGAMGCATGGGAGAAGCTTCCATTTCATCTGCAAGTAGGCATTTAACCTCAAAGCATCAAGTGCACTTCATTTACATAGAGAGAACATGAGTGTATATTTCAATATACTCAAAACAGCAACTTCTAGATATCACTGAGAGGACATTAAAGCTTGTCCTCTCTGCATTTGTGTTTATAGATTTTTGTCTTCTGTCAGTAGGCAATTTGTACTCTACAGGCATTCAGCAAAGTCAGACCCGGATCACTTGAATGGTCTGGGCTCATAAATTTTTTCCATGGGCTCCTCAGAGAAGGCAAAAGGCATTTTCTGAGCACATGAGGACTTCAGASAGATCAGCAGGTGTAGCTGGCAAGTTGAGATAAAATGCCACTCTGAGATACATTTTAAAAACACCCTTGCTTTTTATGAGAAATCAGAAATGTTCACAACTACTAAGCCTCAGTAAGTCTGAAACACAGAATTGTATCAAGACACGTTCTCACTTCAAGAATGTAAACTGGAATCACTATCCAGATCAAAATTATTCTTTGGACTAGCATGAACATTCGAAGATTAAAGGAGATAGGAAAACATCAGACTTGGAGAAAAACAGAAYTTGTAACATTCTTTTTGATGTTCAAATGTTAGTGGTTTCCGGATGGCTCAACTTCAGACCCATTCAAAGCAAATACTTCACCCTTCTCCTTAAATTAGCATGGAGGTAAGGCTTTTCATGCTTTTAAGAATTTTCATCAAGGGTGTAAATACACTGCTCATGATCTCCCTCAATTCCAATTGAATGGTTTAAAGTGACTCACTGTACATGAGTAGGATTCTTAGTGCCTACTACTGTTACCTGTGTCTAAGGTTCTTTGAARACTCAATTGGCTGTTTAATTATTACTCATAAAATGAGTGTTTCCCAGTGTATGAAGCTGAAGCAGAACACTCACTTCTACTCATAAGTACCACTGCACACTGGATTGAGACAACACTAAATGGAATTTTGTTTCTCAGCTACTGATGTGCTGTATGGTTCTCTTCTAGTCACTTTGGTCTTGTGTGTGCCACACCAGTCTAGACCAGAAAGCTACTATAACAGCTGCAGCAATAGTTTTGCTAGGTATTGTTTTAGATTCTCCAACCCATGGTTGGGAAACCACAAAGCAAGTCTTGCAAGATTTCTTAGTGTCTTTGATGCAATTGTGACTATAGAATAACAGGTTGCTTGCAAATATTGTATCCATGATTGCACATGAATATAAAAAAAATCAGCATTTATGTATATGTAAAGATATCAAGCTATTTATGAAGCTATATACATGCAATTAGTGCCACTAAATTGGAGATTCAACCAACTGTATATACATCAGAAATTAAAGCAAATAGCCTACTACTCTGTGTAGTTCTCTTTCCCTTTGAAAACAAGCCTGATGATGAAGGCAATACTTAGCTAATTAATGGTAGTTTGTCCTTGTTGGTAGTCTTAACCTACAGCATTGTCTTTAGCAGTATACCAAGACCAAAAAGATATTGACAGATGCATTGTGACAATCCCAGTGCAAATCATATTACAGTCATCCTAACACTAATTTTGCCAAAGCAAAGATAATGATTCTAAATAATAGCTGAGCAAAACCATTATAGCACATCACTAGAAGGTATRGAGGGCTCCTATGGCTCATTTATAACAATGCAAAGCTGCAGAGCTGTTATCTTTATCAGAACCATTTTCTCTTGTTTGTGATTTGTGACACCAGCAAACAAAACAACCTTGGCACCAGCAGCAGTTCAGGATCAATGTGGGTGTTAATGACATGTGAGTAGATAAATACAAGGGCAGGAATCCAAATCCCACAACAGCCCTCTTGCAGTTAATGCCATCTCTGAAAATGGCATATTCTTGGAGCGAGTCCAGGAGCCGTGGTCACAAGATGAACTTTCCCTGACTTTGCAATGCATTAACATCCAGCACACCCTGGCATCCACAACCCTTGCTTATGAATCACTCTGAGGCCCCAACATATATTTTCCAAATAACTGTCAGCAAACATGTTCTGTACTAAAGAGTACAATTGTTTAACACTTTGTCAGGCGGTTACCATGGGTTGTATCAACACATGAGGATGTGTATTTTATAATTTGCTTGGAATAGATTTTTGACCCATGCACCAACGAGCAGGTTGCAGACTGCGTAGTATTTGCTTTCTGAAAGGCAGTATGATATTGCAAGGTTAGTTTACTGACATTTTTTCCTTAATAAAAAAGAAAAAAAAAAGGAAAATAAAAAGAAAAAAGAAAACAAACTTAAGGGGCATTTAACATATTTTGACAAGGTGACCCACAATTTTCCATTAGTGCTGTGTTTGTCTAAGCCCCTCTGCATTGATATGCATGGACCATGTAGTCATTCACTGATGTCTCACTTGGGGGTGGGAAGTAAGGCAAGTGGGACTTCTCCAAGGTCTTTCACAGATRGACTGCATCTAGCTATTGATTAAACATTTGGATAGTTAATCAACACAGCTAAGCCCTTTTAATCTGTCATGTGCTGTATTAAAAATATTTCATAAAAGACAAGGAGCCATGAGGAGACAATTTTCATTTTTAAATTCAACATAAAAATATACCTTAGTAGAAAACAAGGACATAGAAAATATTGTGAAATTAGACTTGATCTCTGATTCAAATACCAAACCACAATACAGCTTTGAGGTGTTAGGCAATGGTTATGCTACGTTAACTCCACCAAGTTTTCCCTGTAGCAATGATGGACTACATGCTCACTGAAGAAGGCCATATTTTCACTATTTTTTCATGCACTGGAAAGAAGCAATGCTAAATTCCCAGTTCTTCAGTTGGTGAAGATTTTATTCAGATTCTCAATTCTGCCACATCTGTGAGATAGGATAGTTTTGAGAGCGTCAGGAAGAGACCACCTGTAATGTGTAGAATTCGGTACCAGAATTGCTGTTATTTTACATTAGTTCTTGCCGGGATGCTGGTGAAAGAAGCACAAAAAACCCCACCAAACACCCGGAATGCTGTAGTAATTATTTCACTACTGTGTCTACTGTATAATCTTCACCTGCACCATGCACTTCACTGTATGACRTCCAAGGTCACCAGAATCAGAGGTGTTATTCTTGGCTGTAGCGATGTCTCAGAATTGCATTGGCTTCAAAGGGTCCAAAGGATTTACACTACCTGGAGATAAGACAAGTGAGGCTTTTGATATCTGGGAGGGCCTGCAAAACRTTCCCCATATTTGTTACTGGCTCACTGCAAGACAAGAATCAGCAGAGGATAACATCAGTTGGGGAATATCTGCTGAGCATCAGTTGCTCATAGAGAGGATCACACGTCCCTTTCCTACCTGTGTGTTGTTTATAGTATCACATCTGTGAACCCAGTCATTGCATTAAGGATTTGTTGCAACTGTAAATGCCAGCTTCTACTCCTCATTAACCATTTCAAAACAGCTTATAACTCTGCAAATACACTCTGCTCCAGGTACACATTCAGGGGTTCACTTCTTTGCACCAACAAAGGCTGCCTTTAGTTTGAATACAGAGGATACAGCACCAGAGGCTCTGCAAATTGCCATAACTGAAAGGAAGGTTAATAGAGCAGGGGAACAGAGCAAAACTCCAAACTAAATAAGTAAAGGTATGGCTACAAATCTATTTGAACTGTTTTAACTGATAGACTGACAAAAGGTGTCAGACATAATACATTAAGCACTAATATATTAAGTCTCACACATAATATATTAAGCACTTCGTACTCTGCAAACTGTCTTATAATGCAGTTGTTCAATTAGTGCACTAATAGTTTGCATAGAAAGGTACTGGGGAAAGATGGAGTAAGAAAATAGCTGTTTCATTACTGTGGTTTGTCTGTAACAGTATTGCTTGGGGAGTATAAATAAGTTGTGTGCCATAGATAAATTCAATGCAAATAATCTTGGGCTGTAATTTTCTCTCCTTAGTGTAGTGGTGGCCCTGTGTCTGTACAGCACATCTCTCTTCCATTATTTCCATAGCAGTGAAGTTCATTGAAAAACCATGGCAAATTATTTATAGCACCCACAGATAAAATTGAAGAAAAATTAGTAACTGTGCTGTGTCAATTATAATTACAGTTGTAATTGGTTAAAATGAATGTGTAATAAAAATCTGAAAGGATATGTAAACAGAAAGTGAATTTCAGTTTTGAATCAATAGCTGATGATGCATTCATAATTTTCTTTCCTTATTTCTCCTAATTATACATAGCAAAGAATCATCTAATATTAATAAAATATAAATAATGCAAATTATTTTTTTAAGTTGGAATCTTTTTTATGATTGCGTTAGGAGAAAATATCTCACTAATATTTGTTTGCAATTTTAATGTTTGTTAACTCTAATTTCTTACTCAAAATAAAAGTTTAAGTGTTAACATTCTTCATTGTCACAAGCAAATATAACTGGAAAACAAGAAAAAAAAGTCACATTTTCATTCATGGGCTCTGGCTACTCATAAAGCATCAATTCACCAGTAAACAGGTCCTAACTTTTTTCTCTTCATCCAAAGATWCACCCAATCTTTCTAAGAGCAGTTGAATTTGGAAAGTAACCACTCCCCAATGATTTCATTTCACAGTTTGACTAATTAATGGGGACAACAATAAGTTTTTAAGTAGAGATGGGTCTGTGGAGTCTGTCACCAGGGACTGGAAGATAACCACCTTTCTACTAGGCTTGACCCATCATGACTTTCTAGAGGCTTTTGAGGGCTCTGGGCCTCCTCAGCAAAGTGACGTGTCCCAGTGTACCTGTCTGTTGGTCCAACAGTGATCTACCACAAGATTAAGCATTATTTTTCAATATTTACTCCCACTGTTTCACAGTATCTATTGTTTGTGTTGTGGAAACACCACATCAGAAATCAAAACTAGAATGTGCTGGAGGAAGTAACCCTGCTCACAGAAAAGAAAATCTAACTATGTTCCCATGGAATTACAAACAGCGCATGTCAAGAAAGAGTAAGGAAATTAACAAAGGGAGAAGAGGCAACTGCCAGTTATCTTAGAGGGGGAAAAAAGTAATATTTGTAGCACTATAAACATGGTCTCAGCCTAATGGTATGTGCAATAATATCATTTCTATAGCTCCTCTTTGGCAACTTGTTACAAAGTTTTCTTTGTGAATAATTTGTGTGTGTGAATGTGCAGTCAACTAAACCCTGAGTGTGTGATTGTAAAATTGTCTGTATGGTAATCTATAAAAAATTAATCATTTAAATATCTTTTGTGAAAAATATCATCATTGTTATTGAGCACTAGGAAGCTATTTGTATGACCATATTTTAAATTGGTATGTCATTGATTTCTATTTAATGCTCTTTGCCATTGTCTATGAAGTACATTTTTATATAGTTCCAGAAGTGGAAAGATTTACATAATAACCATTAAAGAAATATACAAATGTCGGTTTAGAGACTGGTATTCAAACATTTGTCTTTTGGTGTTTTTTCTCTAAAATGAACTTTTATTAACTCAGCCAGTGATGTTATTATCAGCTACTGATATGAGAATGTTGTTCTGCCTTTGAATATCTATCATTTTATCACTTTTACTGCATCTTTAATATTTAACATTCATCTTATTATAGACAGAGAGCGTGAGATGCATGCGTGGTTTCCACACAGTTTTAAAGTTCAATGCACAGTCACAATTCTRAGGGGAGATTTCACACGTTTATCAAAAACAAGGCATTTTTGCAGTAAAGTTACAAAGTGTGAAAGTATTCTTGTTTTATCTGCCTTACTTATCATGTTTATGAGTTATTTTGCCTGGAAGTAAATTGACAAGTTGTCAATGAACAATAGACACTGCTTCAGCTAGGCTTTTCACAGGTTCGGATGCCTTTGGGCAAAAGGGCTAAATGTGTAGTTTGCAATCTAGCATATGGAGTACTGAAAAAAGTGTCAATGGGGTGAGAGACATTTAGTGAGAAATTCATATGGCTGCTGATCCCTAACCAATTCATTTGGTCTGGGGTTTATGAATTCATGTATAAGTGCTCTACCCTTGCAGTTAGATTTCAATTTACATATAATGACCAAATTCCATTTATTCCTGCTGTACTGCTAATCTGCTCAAAATAAATACTTTTATTTTCACTGCAAGCAATTGTTGCAATTTATGACACAAAAGAACAACACGCACTTGGGCAGGTTGTAGTGAGGCAAAGAAGGAAGGGCAGTTTATTATGATTTGGGKTTTTTATAGGATTTGGAATTTGGTCAAGGACTGRTAGATGAGAGGACCRCCTCTCTGACTTTAGTGGTCAATTCAGAAGTTTATCACAGAGAGGTATGAAAACAATCTACTTCTTTATAGTACATGTGTGAGAAACTCTAGTTCAAGAATGTAAACAATCAGAASGCTTTTGAATCAAGACGACAAGCAATGGCACTCGCATCTCTAATAATAAGGCTCTCTTTAGAACAGTCTAATACAGAGTTTTTCCATGTTCCACCTTTTTGTTACAAGAACTGCACTATAATCGTCTAATTAACACAAACCTTGATATCTTTATCCCTACCCTCATTGTAAGCACACCCTCTTGAGGYGTTGAGCACGTTGTACACTTTACAATAAGATTATTTTCAAATCACATACTGTAGTAGGGGAAACACCACTGTCATTTCCTTTATGAGATGCACAGAGGTGAAAAAATGTAGTGTCAAAAGATTATCCAGTTTCCACATACTCCATAGAAGAAAATCYGTACATGATGAAACAACGAAGGGCGAGCTCAGAATTTCTCTCTTTTTGGGGCAAGGAACTTGTCTTTAGTATCTGCCTTCTCTTTACCTTTCTGACTCCTGTAGCTATTAGAGGGCAGAACCCATAAAATGCACTGTTTACCTGGCCAGAGATAAATTCACATTATTTTAGACATTTGTGACCCATGCACTCATCAATATGTTTTTAAAACAAGCTGTAAGAAATGCTGAACTGTTTTGCTAGGAAGTATTTACACATGTATGTAGTTTAGGAGCATTATAGTTGGCAATTAGCATAAGAAATAATACTATGAGCAGGGAAAGTGATGATAAACGAATGGCAAAAGGACACTAAATTAGACTGGTTATCACACTTAATTAAGGGACAACTGTGGTACTTGCTTGAAGTTAGCATCTTACATGTGACATAAAAGGACAAGTAGCCTATTTTTGTTATTATCACAGCCAAAGGATGTACAACTCAATCAAGGCAGGATATGAATTATAAATACATTGCATCATATAATGCACTAGTCAACCTGAGGAAAATAATGAATGCATTATATTTTAATGACTTACAAACTTTTCAATTATTAATGATCATAAAGACTATTGTGGCTACTGTATTGAAATATTATTTAGATTTTAATTATCCGTATGCAGCAATGAAGCATGTTTTCCAAGATCCACAATTTGCATGCCAGTTTTGATTTATAAAGAAACAGAGAGTTTATGATCAATTCTGTTCTGAAATTATGTATTTAAATTAAAATGTAAAGATGTAAAAATAATTATCACAAGAAAAAGTCTAGAAAAGGCTTTGCTGGATGTTATCTATCTTGTGCCAGCTACAAAAACAATGTAATTCCAAAGCTGTAATAGTTGCAGAATACTAGACTGCCTTTCAAGCAGTCTGTCTCTTCACTCTGCCTTTTCACTTTTGTGAAAACTGTACTGATCATAAAATGAAGCACCATATTTCTTCCAAAAAATGTTGAATCACCCTCAGTAAAAGAGAAGASAGGAAACATGAAAGCTCATTTTCAAAATTTGGCTAGATTTAAAGTAAATGGCTATCTTTAAAGTAGATGGATACAGTAGTTGCTGTGAATGCCCTCATTGTTTCTGTGGGTTAAAAGCCATATTTTCCCCTTCAAAAATTTTTTGCTCTGTTGTGGCAGCGCTGAATATCCCTGCAAACAAAACAAAAAAAAGAAACGTAAAGAAAGTTCTTGACTTTGAGATGAAAACACCAAATTTGTGAAAAGACTGAGATGGTCAGTGTGATTACTTCCCATGCTGCTCAGGATCTGAGCCATGACTGTAGCCCTGCTTGTTCATGAAGGGCTGAGAGAGAGTGAGAGAGGCTTAGAACCTGACAAGGAGCAGCTAAAGGAGGGAAACCCCACTGAGGGTCTGACATGCCATATCTCAAGGGCCAGAGGACCACAAGGGTTTTCCTGCCCCACCAGCACAATTATCTCATGGGAAGACAGCCTCTCCCAGTACTGGGAGAGTGTTGCTCCCCCAAGCAGCAATAAATTAAAGCTAGATGTCTAAACAGCTGCTAGAAAGCTAGCATATCAGATTCCCTCAGCTTGCTTTTCTTTCGAGAGCTCCAACTCGTCCATCTATTCAGGATGCAACTTTGCAGCTGATGCAATTTGCAGCTTGGTGCAATTATGCAAAGTGAGGACATTTATGATTTTGCAGCAACCTACAAGCTGCAGAAATTTAGAAAATGCTTCTTATGTGTTATCTATTAATAACCAAATTTATCTTTTGTGTTATCTATTAATAACCAGTATTAATAACCAAATTGATTCAACTTTAATTCATTTCTTCTTGGGACTTTATACCTTGGTTTCCTGTAGAGGCCCAGTGGTAGTGACCAAAGACACTGTCAGTCTCTGGTAACTTGAGTGCCTGGTAAAGTTATGGAGAAGGTTATTCTGGGAGGTATTCAAGAACACCTGAAAGACAATGCAGACATCAATCAGAGCCAGCACAGCTCCATGAGAGGAAGTTCTGTTTATCAAACCTGATTTATGACAAAGTAACCTACCTAGCTGATCAAGGGAAGTCAGTGGATGTAATCCTTTCACATTTTAGTAAAGTTTTCCATGGGGTTAAAGTGAATGGGGTGACATCAGACTGGTGACCTCTCAC